>OY757943.1:60397232-60439732 GCA_963585895.1 Sepioteuthis lessoniana
TCCACCCTGCAGTTATTCACTTGTAGTTAGAGTAACAAATGATGTATGATTGTTAATGTTCGCCTCTTGAACGTCCGTCTGCCTTTCTGTGTGTTTCTCATTAAATATTGTATGCAGGGAAAGTAGAGGAGGTGAGATCCAGGGAATTTCCCGGAGAGCGTCATGGTATGGAGAGAAAGAAAGGAGAATGGGGGGAATAGATAGTAAAAGAAGGACGGTAGGGATCGATAGTCAGTACGTGTGTGTGTTGGGGTGTGTTTGGGGTGTAATTGAATAAATAAAGAGAAGAGAGGGACAGGAGAGGAATGTGAGATTACAAGAGAAAAACAAATCAAGATTAATAGGATTATAGTTGAATGAGAAATCAGGGGAAAAATAGAGAAAAGAAAAAAGGCCAGATGGAAAGAAAAGACAAAGAAATGGCATGATAAAAAAAGATGAAACGTAGAGGGAGAAAGAAAGAAAAAAGGAATACGGAAGGCCAAAAAAAAAAAAAAAAAAAAAGAAAAAGAAAAAGATAAAAGGAAAGGAAAAGGAAAAAAGACGGTGTAAAGGGGAGAGTGAGAGAGTAAGAAATATGGATATAACAGAGAACGAAAGAAGAAAAGAGGATGAAAAGAAAGGAGAAAAAGAAGGAAGAGAAGAAAGAAAAACGAGAAAGCGGGAAAAAGAAAGAATAAAAATGGCAATAGATAAAAAGAGAGATAAAAAAAGGAAAGACAGTTGAAAAATGAAGGAAGAGAGAAAATGAAAAGGAAAGAATATGATGATAACAGAAAGAAAGAAGAAAGAAGGCAGAAGGAAAAGATAATGAAAAGAGAGTAAACATACAGAAGAAAAAAAGAAGGATGAAATGAAGTAGAAATGAAGAAAGATAGAAGAAAGATTTACGGAAAGAAAACAGGAATAAATATAAAAATAATAGAGGAATAATAAATTAAGAAAGAAGAAGAAGAAGAAAAAAGGAGGAAGACAGAACGAAAGAACGAAAAGAAGAAGGCAGCAAGGAAGGACAATGTAAGAAACGAAGAAAGAAGGAAAGAAGAAAAGAGGATGAAAAGAAGGGAGAAAAAAGAAGCGAAGAAGAAGGGAAGTGTGAAAGGAAGGAAAGAAAGAAAAATGAAGAAAGAAACGGCAATGGAAATAAAAGAAAAAGAGGAACAGAAGAAAGGAAGGATGGTAGAAAGAAATAAAGTATAAAAAAGAATGAAGGAATTTGGAAAAAAAAGGAACAATGACAAAAAAACATAATGTAAAAAAGCGAAGTAGAAACGATCAAAAGAGGGGAAGAAGGAAGAATGAAAAAAGAAAAATTAAAAGAAGGGAAGAAGAAGGAAAGAAAGAAGAAGGAAGGAAGAATGAAAGGGAAGACCATGGAAAGAATGAAGGGTATAGAAATAATAATTGAAGGATATACATAAGAAAAGAGGATGAAAAGAAAAAAAGAAGAAAGAATGAAAGAAAAAAGAGAAGGAAAGGAAGAAGGAATAGTAATGGAAATTATTTAGTAAGAAAGTTAGGAGACCAAAAGAATGATGGAACGAAAGAAGAAAGAAAAAAGAGAATATGAAAGAAGGAATGAAGGAAGGAAGAAAGAAAGAAGCTAAGAAAGAAAGGTGGGAGAAAGAAGATGAAAGTAGCGTGAAAAGGGGAACGAAGGAAGGAGAATGAAAAAGAAAGAAAGAAAAAAGAAAGAAGCCAAGAAAGAAAGAAAGAAAGAAAGAAGTCAAGAAAGAAAGAAGAAAGAAAGTAAAAAAACAGGAAAGAAGAAAGTAGCTTAAAAAGGGGAACGAAGAAAGGAGAATGAAGAAGAAGGAAGGAAGAAAGAAGATATGATAATGGATGTAAGAAAGAAAGAAAGTAGGAAAGAAGGAATATAAAAAAGGAAGAAAGAAAGACGGACGGGAGTGAGGAAGAAGAAAAGAAAGGAATATAGAAAGAGAGAAGAAATAAAGTAATATGGAAAAAAGGGAATTAAAAGAAAGGGGAATATAGAAAGGGAAAAGAAAAGAGGATGAAAAGAAGTGAGGGATAAAGAAAGAAAGGAAGGAGGTAATCTGGAAATAATATAGTAAGAAAGAGAGAAGAAGGTGGAATATAGAGAGAAGTAAAGAGGATGGAAAGAAGTGAGGGAAAAAGAGGGTAGAATAACAAATTTTTGAAACAAGAAGAAAGAAAGAAAGAAAGAGAGAAAGAAAGAATGAATGAAGGGAATATTGCTAGCAATTTGGAAGTTTCAAGAATCATTACAATTTTTAAATAATAATTTCCGGTAATTTTTTAAAAACAAATAAAATGTTTTAATTGTTTAACAGTATTCTGGGTTATTTAATGTTGAAATTTTATATAAATAGTTCGCACACGATTCTACGGTTTCAAGTATTCCTATCTAATTCAAAGTTATATGGTTTCAAGTTTTCCTATCTAATATCAATTATCGTAGTAAGCAAGTTTGAACTCTCGTCGCACTATTAAGTCACCTTTCGGACTAATATCTAAATAGCACCCTACTGTCCTTCAACAAGGATGGCTTAGGTATTGAATAATCCACAAAGGTTGATATGCCTTTAAACAAAGAAACCAAAACAAATCTAATGCAGATAATTTCCAAACAGATCTATTCGACCGATAGATGGGACTTTAACAAGTACTTCTTCTGGTCAGAGTGTACCTGGGAGTAATAGAGACGAAAAGGTGACTCTACACTCACCAGTGCTTGAGAACGATGCAGTTTAGTGTCACACCCAGGAAACCCCTTTTCCTGCATATGATACAGATGAAGTTATTCTAAGCCCTGGCGATAGATTTGAGAAAAGAAGAGGAAAGGAAGTTTGAAGAATAAAAAAAATGAATGACCGAAGAAAAGGGCGTTGATAAATGCTGGAATTTTAACTAAAGTAATTAACGGAAATTAACAGAAAAAAAGAAAAGTATTTGGGAAAAAATGACAAGAAGAGGATAAAAAGATTCCTGTGATTAAAGAGAGAAAGGCCACAAATAAAAGTGAATTGTTTGAAAAATGAATAAGACCTAAGCTTAATTTGTCCGTATAGCAAAAGTATAACTTGGATTTGCTACCTTAGCTTGTTAACCATTACACCACTGAAGGTTACCTAATAATAATACTTATCTATAATTAAAATTACTATTTGAAAAGCTTAGTATAAGGCTAATACGTTATGGTGTAGTAGGTTAACGAGCTAATTTAGCAGAAAAAATCATATTGAATTGTGAGTTCGATTCCCATGAGGTAACTGATACTGGTTTTGAGTTAAATCTGAACTTTGACCTGTCGGCAGAGTTTAGAATACGCCGACTGCGTCCTCAATGGGGGTAAGAGTAAGAACCCTTACCCCCCCCAAATGTCATGCGCATTAAACTGCCTCAAGTGCTGAGGTTCCATTCCTAGAGCTCTGGAAGAGTGTGGAATCACTCTTACATGGCCATTACTTCCAGGTCCACTTTGATACGAAATGGTTATATCTGTTAGTGTCCTGTTTTATTGGTAAAAAATATCTGGTTGATAATTATTAGTATTGGACAGGAATACTTGAAACCATATTACTGCTAATTATTTGCATGAAAAAGGAATACATGATACCATATAACGGTACAAATGAATGATTATTCTAGAAAAAAAAGTGCGATGAAAAAAAAATGATTGCAACAGAACGCTGAATTATAAATAGTAATGATAATAATCAAATGTTTACAAATGAATTAAATTTTAACATTAAATAACCTATAAGAAGTTGATATGCCGTTAAACAAATAACCAAACCAAAACTTAATAAACAGATAAAATTTTGGCATTGAATAACCCTTAAAAATTTGTTATTCCGTTAAACAAATAAACCAAGCCAAACCTTTACAAAAGAATCAAATTAGAGCATTAAATAACCCATAAAGAGTTGATAAACTAATGAACAAATAAACCAAACTAAAACTTTACAAATAGATCAAATTTCGGCAATAAATAAGCCTTAAAGAGTTGTTATGCCATTAAACAAATAAACCAAACCAAACGTTTACCAATGAATCAAATTTCAGTATTGAATTACCCATAAGTAACAATTAAACTAAGCAAAGTTTTTAAGAGCATTTCAACGTGACGTATGGTTACTTTGATTAATGGTATATCAACATTCGTGGGTTATTGAATGTCATCCTTGAAGAAGCTTACTAACCATCACACGACAAGTTAAAAGTACTGGTACCAATTGATGGTTGATTGGTTGGTTTCTTTGTTCAATGGCATATTAACCTTTGTGGGTTATTTAATACCAAAGCCATCCTTGTAGACTAACAGCAATGATACTATCCAATCCATTGCATAAGGGAAGATAAGGGAGTTCACGTCTTTCCCAAGGGTAACTTACTTTGAGACTACAGTCCCACTCTTTTGCCAGTACGACACATGAACTACTTTCGAATCCATTGAGGATCGATCTCCCAATATAGTAATAATTGATAGATTAACTTTCTAATGAGGTGTCCAACAAAATCATGAGTGGTCATTTACTAAATTTGGCACAAAGCTAGAATTAAAAGGCACCAAGTAAGAATCAAATCGGTTACCAATTGTCTGCTAGTCTAGGTTGCCACTATTGTAGCCTGCAAGCTAAAGTTATTTTAATATGAAGCCAGAAATATAGGGCATCCAATGGGAATTAAACTCACTAACAATGGTCTGTAAGACTAGTTTGCTAACCATTGCAACACATAGAGCAACCTTGGCTTTCTTGCAGTGATTGCAGTGATTGGAAATCTAGTATCGTTGACCATCACCACTATACTCTCATTGTAACCATGTGTCAGACTAAGTTACGCAAACAGTTATGCTCGACGTTTACACACCTGAATAAAAGAGTAAAATATGTTCTTAGATCGAATTCTTTTAACACAACAAAGAATAAAAAGGAGATTATTTACAAATGAAAAAAGGGAGTCACAGTCAATTACTAAGTCTAAAAAACAGGCAGAAGTATGGGCCCATCCACTAAAAATCGAACTCGCTATCGATTGTCTGCTAGTTTAGCTTCGTAACTATTACACTACACAGAGTGCCCATAAAAAGTAGCTCTTCCAATATATATATATATATATATATATATATATATATATATATATATATATATATATATATATATATATATATATATATATATATATCTCGAGTGCTTCTCTTTTTGGAATATAAATTTCGGTGATGAAGCAAAACTGCATATTATCCTACCCTAAACCAAATACACACCCAAAGAAGAAGAGATTATATATTTTAAGGAGAATTTCAGTTCGGGTGCAGTGTGCGACACAATGGACAAGGTAAAAATATCTCCAGTTCCTGCGACATTGACTCGTTGAGGTAGGACTGCTCAGGCCTGTCCCCATTGCGTGTGGTACAGACGGATGGTTGGAGTCCCCGGTATCAGCCTCACCCCCTTTTTTTGTTGTATTCTGACCAAAGAAATGAATACGATTGAGCTAGGTTAACAGATTGTACATTTTAATCCCTGTAAGAAAGCCGTATCTGATTTTATTGATTTAAACCAGTTATTAAAAATAGTTTTAGGTTGAGATTTTGAGTTCAGTTTAGGGAAAAATAAACAGGATTAAATGAAAAATCTTATCAAAAATCGTTATTTGGTCTGTCGATTATCCTATAATTTATCATTAGCTAAAAGAAAAGAAATGATAGAACATTAAAATGCATCTGGTGGTGAGGTTCCAGTCCTGGGATTCGGTGAATGTGGAGTATACCTTTATTAGCATTAATCTCAGGTTCACTCTGACTCGGAGTAGTGGTACCAGTTAGGGTAAGTGTTAAATCTTTTTCTTGTGATAACTACTTATAGAATTATCAATGTTAAATAGTAATATCTGAAACCATTTAACTGTGTGCAAAAAATAAATTGCAAAACCTGAAACCTTTCAACCGTAAGGAAAGAAATGAGCTCTGGCTAGTTTTAAAAATTTTACCAACTATAATCTTTTCGTTTACAAATCATATATATTTGATATGTGTATAAAAAGATTTGGCATTAAATAACCGACAAGGGTTGATAAGCCATAAAATATAACCAACCAACCAACTAATCAACCTAAAAAGGTAAATATAAATGTACAATGAACGCAATCCCCTAACCTCTAGGCATAAAATAACCACAGAAGGGATAACATGCCGTTAAAATCAATCTTTATATTTGATGAGAAAATGGATTCCTTTTCCATGGGCATTAGAGTGCAGTGAAATGGAAAACACTCTCGTCCAGAATTTGAACATGATTCACTGAGTCCATTCGTTTTTTGACAACGATCAACTCTACCTCAATACGATGCCACAACAAATGCGTCTAAATAAAATGAACCGATTTGGACGGTCGAAATGTTTAGAAAATCAGTCTCATTACATTTTAAAAAGACCTCGGAGTGACATTCAAAAGATGACCCAATTGGATTTCTCAAGAAAAGGAACAATCAACTGTATAATTATATACCTTACATCTGTTCACTCGTTGCTTCCGCCCCACCTCAGTTGCTATTAAACCTATTTTAAGAAGGAGGATTGCAAAGGGCAGATAACTGCCTGGTGATGTCATGCACGCGGTCAAAACAAGAGGCCAAGGACGTCTAAATTTATCCATCTTTGAAAATCTTTTCCTTTATTCTTCCATTCATCATAACGGAACGGTAGATTATCGTCTGTCTTTTAAACTGCGACTCCATATTGGTTAACGTTGCTCCTGGGTCTTGAAGATTCTGAGTCCTTGGGATTTGTGATTGGATAGAAAATGTCTGATATAGTTAAAATAGGATTGTGGGAACATCAGGCAGGAAAGAAAAAGAAAAGAAAGATTAAAATAATGAGAGAGAGAGAGAGAGAGAGAGAGAGAGTGAGAGAGAGAGAGGGGGTGCTATTTCTGTGAGAAATAGAAAATAAGATAGAAATATTAAGAAAATTGAAATACATATTAAGAAATTGTGTAAAAAATTAGATTGGTTACCGGAGCACAAATTGTCAGTAAATTCCTTTCTCAGGCCGACTCTCTAGTTTAATGATTTCGTTTATTTCAAGCCTCTTTATTTCTTTGGCCTTGCACCAGAATACACTAAGTCTATCCGTCTTTCACAATAGCAGATTGTGATACAAAGTCGAGTTTTAAGAGGGATTCCCGTGCCTACGTGAATGTAGTCACAAAAATTTAAGCTCAAGACATTTCCTTTTGGGAAACCTCAGACATCTGGGATTGGCTCAAGTTCTACTCCTTGAAAAGTAATAAGGAAGTGCAGATTGTTAGGATGGTTCTGTGAAGCTATGTCACACTTAATATTCTCAGTTACACATAGCGCAGATGTAATTACCCGAGTGAATTGTGTTAAAATGCAAATAGAATTGGGAAAATGAAAGATAGTACTGGTCAGTATAATTACTATAGCAACCCCCCCCCAAAAAAACAAAAAAAACCCATATGGATTTAGCTCACTTAGAGGATCTTCAATTGGGTGTTTTATGTAGCAGTAAATAATCTAATGACAGATAAGACGTAAAAACAAGTGAATTCCATAATATTTTCCTTCACGTGGCTTGTAAAAATAATGTACCATTAATGTAAATAATTTACTCTCTATTGTTTAAGGTATTTTTATGGGGCCAGAATCTTCAGCTATTAAATAAGAAATGCATTGTGTCTTATCTGTTATAACTTTATTTACTGCTATATAAAAAGAAATAACAAGTGGGCAAATTCCATAATTTATGCTAGGGGGTAGTAGAAATATTTGGACCCTGTTGTGTGTATTAGATACGTGAATGTTTCATGACAACACCAGTAAAAGTGCAGATAAAAGTCAGTATGATATTAATAAACTAATTGTATCCTACAATAACCTTTTTATTGCATTTTATTGTAATATCATTTGAGGCGATAATAAAATAATTTCCGGTGCATTTTTATTGTAAAATCGCAAAGAAATTAACGATTTGGCTGTCCTACCTTAGCACAATACTATCTTGATTTCTTTACCCAACCCCCGAAAAAATAAACAAATAAACAAAAACAAAAAGAAAACAAACCAATTAGTGTCACAAGTCAAGACACTAATGTATATGCTAGTTGAAGTCACTGCCGAGTTTGAATTTTAAGTCCTTTATCGAAGAGACATCTAAACTGACATGAAAAGCATCCTTTTTTACTTGATTTTTCTTTAAAATATTTACTTTAAAAATCTTTGTTATCAAGTAAAAACTTTCGGATTTATACCCTCGGGAAAGATATTGAACCCTTTATTTCCCCAGTAAATGGGTTAAATAGAATCACTACTCCTCTTCTACAAGAATGGCTTCTACGAGGGTTGATATACTGTGAAACAAAACAAAACAGTTACATGTGGTGTCACAATAAAAGACAAAATCCACAGAATCGAAAAGAGATTTAATAATTATATTTGTTATATCTTATAAAGTTAATATTTCACTATGTTTTGTCGAGAAATATTTTAGAAATTTAGCTGTGTGACATGTAAGAGATTTATCGATTTAAACATTTTTGTTCTTTGTCTGTTAGTCCAAGCTAAGGAATAATGCTATGTAATTATTATACTTCTTCAGAGGTGAGAGTAAATAGTATGTCAGACTGGATTTGGTACAGCAACTGAAGGAGAACTCAAAATTCAATCCCCTGTAGAACGATATTCTAGGTATTGCACTAAACTACCCCTGAAGGTGAGGCTCGTGTTCTGGAAATCTGGAGACTGTAGAGTACCCGTTAATTGCTATTATTCAAAGCTCCACTCTGGCCCGCAGAGGTAGTATCTGTTAGGGTCCCATCTATGGGTCAGATAGATATGTTAGGGTCCCATCTATGGGTCAAGTAGATCTGTTAGGGTCCTATCTATCGGTCAAGTAGATCTGTTAAGGTCCCATCTATGGATTAAATGGATATGTTAGGGTTCCATGTATGGGTCAAGTAGATCTTTTAGGGTCCTATCTATCGGTAAAGTAGATCTTTTAGGGTCCTATCTATCAGTCAAGTAGATCTGTTAATGTTCCATCTATGGGTTAAATATATATGTTAGGGTCCCATCTATGGGTAAAATAGATCTGTTAGGGTCCCATCTATGGGCAAAGTAGATCTGTTAGGGTCCTATCTATCGGTCAAGTTGATATGTTAGGGTCCCATCTATGGGTAAAATAGATCTGTTAGGGTCCCATCTATGGGTAAAGTAGATCTGTTAGGGTCCCATCTATGAGTCAAATAGATATGTTAGGGTCTCATCAATCGGTGAAATAGATATGTATAAATTTATTCGTATTCGATAGGACCAAGTGCGCCCCCCCAAAGGACCCTCCACCCCCAAAAAAAACAAAAACCAATCAAGAAACAACTCCACAAAACTGTAAATATAAACATACAATGAATGCAATTCCCTATCCACTAATACCCCTTGACGGTTTGACATGCCATTTAAAGTCAATCAATCCATCAACAAGGAGGTTGTACTTCACTTTTGCCGCGATGGAGGGGTTGGATAAACACCTCTCTCCAAATTGAAGAACTACTTATACGCACCAAATGTGAATACTTATTAAAGTAAAAATAATTTAGAAATTTATATTTCTCTATGAGGGGTTACGTCTTGCATTAGCAAAGTTTTCTTTTTTTAAAATTCTCGATGAACAACTGTCTTTTTTACGCAAAAAAAAGAAAAAAAAAAGAAAAAAGAAATCATATGTATACCAAATTTAGCAGTTGTACATCAAAATCGTTGATTCGACCACAGAGAACAGACAAACTTTCCCATATGATCCCTCTTTCTCTTAATTATCTAATTTCAGCCACCAATCTGATGTCGCTAATATGATTTGCAATCGAAAGCCTCTTCCCAATTATTAATACAGATTCTCGGTTTGAATGCTGACAAACGACCGGAATGCCCATTTATATTTATAATATAGTTAATATAAACCAATAAGGAAGCTGGCACAAAGAAGCAGAGATATAAATGTTATGAATGAGCATTCATGTGTTGAGGCTTTCTGTCAAGGTTGATAATAAGTGTAACAGTTTTTATTGCTATTACTTCGGAACGGTGAGAAGATAGAGTAGTTTGTTCTCACTCACCAACACAGTTATATACCAGAGACAAGACACTACATCATACGGAGCGATTATTCAGATACATAACTCTGCAGAAATTTGAACAGAATCTGCTGATTTCATGTCCCATGCCAATAATAACCTTACTATTGTGCATCTTCACTATGATCTCTATCAAAAAAGATTCCTTGGCAAAGTGTTGTGATCTATCTATCTATCTATCTCAGTCTATTCTATCTGTTAATCTATCCTGTAAAATGGTGCCCCCCACCCCGCAAAAAAATGAAGGAAAGCAGAATAAGAATCTAAATGAAAGAAAATGATTTGTATCAAAAATGGTAAAGACACAAGATGGCGTCGATTTCGCGTGGGAACTAACAAATTTTCAACATAAGAACGTGAAATCACTACTCCTCTTTATCACGCCAGCCATTTTCCTTTCGATGAAATCAATAGATCGTCTCTACTGACGTCACTGTGTCGCATTTTGCTTCGATCTCGACATTCTAAAATTAAAAACCACTCCCGACCGAGACTTGAATCTGTTAGAATATTTAGAAGCGTCTTGTTTATCATCGACAAACTCATAAAATAAACATGATATCCCAGATACACATTTATGCTACAATTTTGTGATATCTATCTATCTATCTATCTATCTATCTATCTATCTATCTATCTATCAGTGGATCGACCGTAGTTGAGGTTGAATTGAAGGCTCTCAACTACACGGAGGTGTAGGGATGGGCGCTGCTTCTTTCCCAGGATTGCTCCACTTACCCTTGATACGTACCTTATAATGCTGTGTGTTAATTAAGGAGACATCATTTATCATTTTTTTCTTTGATATAACTCAAAATGGGATTGAATCTCTCTCTACCAGGCCATTGGCGAACACTCCACCTACTATACTAATGGGCCGCTATATATATATATATATATATATATATATGGGTTCAATACGAGATATTAAACACTGAAAAGAACAAGTTCTATTCATTTTTATTTTTACTTGTATATATGGAAGAAAATAATAGAAAGGAATCAGCCAATATGGAGAAAAATTGAGAAACAAAGTAATCCAAAAGTGATGAATTTATTACGAAGGAAAGTCAATGTTAAAACGTTTCGGTTTTAATGAATCTTCATCAGGGCATTCAAATGGTTAAACAAATCTTGATAGAACAACGATGGATGTTTAATTAAAAACAGGGGAAAGAGAATAAATACGAAGAAAGATCGTATAACCGTTCAATCCTTCACTCAGCGTTCTTTTTCGAAATATATTCTTCTTGTTCTGTTTTTGAATTTGATTAAACATCCATCGTTTTTCTATCAACGCTTGTTTAATCCTTTTAAAGATCCTGATGAAGGTCAATTAAAACCGAAACGTTTTAACGTCGTATTTCCTTCGTAATACATTTATCACTCTTGGATTACTTTGCTTTTCAGTTTTTCCATATATATATATATATATATATATATATATATACTACGTTCGCCAACTTTACAACTTGTTTATGTTTCAACAGATTCTGTAAAAATCGAAATTTGAGTCATTTGATTCAGGTACCCGTATATCAATTAGATGTTTTTACTTATTAATTATGTTTGAACGAAAAGATCGACACATGAGCGCTGGTAAATAAGTTTTATTGAGGTGTTGTTAATTCCTTTTTTTTTTTGGAAATCGGTCCATTGGCCTAGTGGTTAGAGTGTTCGCCAATGGCCCGGGAGACAGGGTTTCAATCCCAGGTTGAGTCATACCAAAGACTCAAAAAATGGTATTTGATGCCTCCTTGCCTCACACTTAGCATTATAAGGTGCGTGTCAAGGGCAGAGTGGAGCAATCCAGGGAAAGGAGTAGCACCCTCCCCTACACCTCAGTGTAGTAGCTATTGAAAAGGGAGCCTTCGGGTCACCCTCGAATATGGTCGCCAACTTTACTTTTTATTTCGGTCACACACACACTCACACATATATATTTATGTATGAGGCAGTGTAACACAGAAATCTAAGCCACATATTGCTACTAATAGTTTCACGTTTTCAAGATCATTAGGCAATATTACATTCTGACGAGTCTCATTCCTATAAGCTGGACGAGAGGGTAGCATATTTATAAGCATGGAATATAATAGTGAAATGAATTTACATTTCATGAGGTTCATAAAAAGGTTTTACTAAAGACTGTTTCGGAAAAATTCACTTTGTATTGAAATCTATATAAAAGTTAAAAACTCCTTAGATGTTTCTTGTGGTGTAAAAAGAGGCGTAATGGAAACTTATGTGTCGAAGTTTCGGAACCTTTACCAAGTGAATCCAGATCCATTTTACAATCCATGCTTTCGATGAATTACGCTCTCTGTAAAAATGAAATTCTTCGGTAATATGTATTGTTTGTTAATCAAAACGGACCTGGTTTTGGGGATCTCCGCCTCGAGGCAGCACCTCTCCATTGCAATAAAGAGGAGAGTCGATGTAGTAAGACATTTTCATCACGTTCCTTTCGCAGAAGACGCGATAGAGCACCAACATAAAACTGATCATGTGTTATTTTTAATGAAGAGGTAAAGTAAAGTTGGCGACCGTAGTCGAGGGCGACCAGAAGGCTCCCTTTTCAATAGTTACTACACCGAGGTGTAGGGGAGGGCGCCACTACTTTCCCTGGATTGCTCCACTTTACCCTTGATACTAACCTTATATTGCTGAGTGTTAAGCAAGGAGGGATCAAGTACCATTTTAAAAGTCTTTAGTATGACTCGACCTGGGATTGAACCCAGGTCTCCCGGACCATTAGCGAACATTCAACCCACTTGACCAACGAGCTGGTTCAGAGGGTTTGCTCACTGGTTATCGGGCTGCGATCAAATTAAAGTCCAATTTACTCCTAAGGAGATATATAGAAATTATTGAAAAGTAGAAAAAACATATAAAGATTATAGAAAAGTAGAAAAAATCCAAATTTTATGAAGTTAGTTGTCTGAATTTCTATGACGAAACTTGATGATTTTTGTCATTAAGGGTTTTCGGACTATTGTTTTCACCTTTATAGTTATTTCCACAAAGTTTCGGCCGATATGTCCTCCGGGCTTCTTCACGTGTTTGTTGAACTCGGGAACCGACTTGGAACTTCGAACTACGTCCTTTATGGACGTAGTTGCGGAAATAACGATAAAGATAAGGACAGTAGTCCGAAAATCATTATTGATGAAGTTATCATGAAAATTGATGCTGAACGTTTCGGTTAGAATAAACTTCATCAGGATTTTAAATTCCTGAAAAATGTTGTTAAAATAGCGAGGATGATTGATGAAATAGCAGGAGAAAAGAAAGTTTGTATAAAAAGAAAGATTCATAGAATATTCAGCGTTCTCATTTTTGAAAATATTATTACGTTGTTGGCACGTGGACTGATGTTTGAAACTTGTTAGGTTTCTAAGGAAAGATGATAAAAGCAATGATAGAATATTTTTTTAAAAAATGGAGGAATTTTTTTATGAATTTAAAGTCCTGAAGAAGGTTATTTTAACCGAAACGTTCAACGTTGACGTTCATAATAAATTCATCAAATTTTAGATTATTTTTGCTTTTTCTACTTTTCTTAATACTGTCGGATTTAATTTCCTTATTTACTTCTATAAAAATTACAATGAAATTGTTTTTAAAAAAAAAATAAAGAAAGAGAATCGTATATTTACTTGAATGGTCACAATTTATGTTTCGATTTGTGCAAAGAACTGAGTTTAAAGGATGTTGATACATTGTAAAAAAACTTCGTATTCAGCTTCATTATTGAGAGAATTTTGACCAAAGATTACTATTAATACAGCAAATACCAAAAAACAGACTAATTATATTTCAAAATTTATTTTCTTTTGTTTTTATATACTACAACAACTACTACTCCAACTACTAATACAACTTCTTCTTCTTCTTCTTCTTCTTCTTCTTCTTCTTCTTCTTCTTCTTCTTCTTCTTCTTCTTCTTCTTCTTCTTCTTATTATTATTATTATTATTATTATTATTATTATTTGATTCAAATTTTGTCAATTTGTAGATCCATAGAGGTTGAAATAATTATGATTTTATAAATGTAATATTTTAATTCTGCATTTTCTAAAACAGCTTTTAATGGTATTATCAAAACCTTAGAGACACACACATACATACAAACGCACATACACACGCACAAACTTCACTCTAACCAATTCTAGGTGCATAGAGGAAAAGTTCAAGAAAAAAAAAAGGAAGGAGGAAGTAACACTATCATAGGCCACACATATTTTACCCATTCATACACACTTAAGATCAGTCAGTATGCTCAATATGCCAAACCGTATTCACAGTGAAACACATCTTGTCTGAATGCGCACAGCTTGACCCTGTTATACATAAATACATAAAAGAAAATAATATAAAGAAACTAACTGAAAAATGTTGAAATCAACAAAATAATATCCTATCTTGAAGCAATATATATTAATGTACTTAAATGTCTTTAGCTACTGACGCTGTTTATAGAAACAAATTTGAAAAGTAAACGCTACACAATACAACAGTACAAACGCTCATTATTACAAAGTAGTTATGTACATACAAAAGTTACATCACTTTTGTAATACATCCTCCCCTGATGATGGCCCAGAGTTGGGCTGAAAGTACTTGGGGAAATAACTTATGGAAGGTTTATTAACCAATTCTCACCGAATATCATAAGATTAATACGGCAATTCGAAAGGATTAATAAAAAAATATGTCGACAAAAAATGTCTATTATGTTCAATCAAATATGTATTAATGAAGAAATGCTACCAATATACACACACACACACACATATATATATATATATATATATATATATATATATATATATATATATATATATATATATATGTATATAACGATAAAACTACAAAACAGGACTATTTGCAAAGCATATTTCGATAAAGAAAAATCAAGTAACCTTAGTATCGAATCTTAAAAAACTCCTAGATAAACAAAAATAATTATCAACAAGCTTTTCGCTTACAAATTATCTACAAAAAAAAGATATGGCATCAAATAACCCATAAGAGTTGATATACCATTAAACTAAATAATCTAACCTATTTCAGTATGAGTGAAAGTGCTCTTGTCCTGTGTTCTGGACAGTATGCATTGACTGAATGGTCCTGCTTTCAACCGGATATAAGTGTCTTATATGAAAAGAACGGATATTAAAATATCTCCGGCCAACATCTCACAGTAATTCTTGAAACATCATCATCATCATCATCATCATCATTCAGTCAGGTTGACAGCATTGGTCTTCCTTGGCTCTCTCTCGTCGTCCATCTCAATCATCTTCTAGATTGCATCCTGAAACTGTACTGTAAATTTTTGCTGGTCAGCCAACAATAGTACATCCAAGTGCAGGAGTCTATAAGAGGACGGTACTTATGAGTTTGTCCTTGCTTCTCCAACACTGTCCTGCATGTCTTGTTTGTTTTACTTGAATGGTTTGTAAAATAAGTGACAGGTGGCTGTAAAGCTGCTGTTTTGTGGGATGTTACGTCTAGGATTAGTTCAAGACTGTACACAGTGTTCTTGTGTAATTCCCATTTAGCTTTAAAGTCCTATGGTGCAGTTTTACAATGATGCTGACACGGCTACAACTTTATTTCATCTGAGATTGAATTTCTATATGAACGATAACCCGTCGATAGCAGTCCATATCTTCCCTAAACGTACGTTGGCATCGCTTTCAGTAGATGAGATATTGGCCTCTTTCTTGTTTTTATGTATCTTGCTCCCCTTCAGTAAATCTTCTATATCAGATTCTGAATGTAATTATCAAACGCATTTATTCATTCAATGATATTTTCCACTGATATCTTGTTATATGATTTAGGAATGATTTTTTTTATATTAATCATTTTTCGTTAATTATCTTTTATCATTCAGCTTGGTAGGGCTTTGAACTATTCGAGTCTTTTAGTCCAGGTGCATAGTCAGTTGGTGAAGTTTTACGCTCGCGCGCAAAGGATATGACAATCACCATTTGTCATAATAAACCCCCAAACAGGAAATGGGGTTGGAGTATGGATGACGTCATGCCCAGATGAGATGGTCCTGAGAATTTGAGGATTTTGAAAAGACGTCAGTTGGATTTTGACCGTTGAAAGATGTAGTTGGATTTTGACTGTTGAAAGAGAGTTAGGTTTTCTACCGTTGAGGCGTGAGGTTCAGTTTTTCGGATCTCGACCGGCAGAGATGAATTGAGAGCTTAACATCACAAGTTGCACCGCGCGTTGGGGTGGGGTCAGCACAGTATGATTAGCATTGGCTTTTAAGAATTGTGTTTCTCTTCCCATGTCGCCATGAACCGAAGCCAGAAATTAATAAACCTGTTCGTATCTGAAACGGCAGTGCCAGCCTGCATTTGTATTTGCATATGTATATGATTATATAACAATATTTGTCTTTAATAAGTCTTTATTAGTGTCTAGCTATTCTCCTTATCAGGTAAGTCAGCGGGGCTAACAAATTAGACGTAGATAGTACTGGGTTACAAGATACCAGTTGCATTCTTTCAGTGACCTAGCTATATATATATATATATATATATATATATATATATATATATTACTGCTTATAAGTATTTAAACAAACGGACTATTTGCCGTTAATTGGGTGACTTTGATACTTACACACAGGAATAGTACGTAGGAAAAAGCAAATTATTGTGCAACAAAACATTCAATCATATTTTATACTCTTGAATGCTAAATTTCGTGAAAATATTAAAATAGAATTAAACAATTTGGTGAAATTGTGTGTTTGTGTCTTTGTGTTAAAATGTGCTGCAAAGTGTTTGCATGTAAATCTCTCTATATCGATATATTTGGTTATGTGGGGTGTTTAAAAATACTCAAGAAGAATAGAATATTACAATCAGCATAACGAAATATTTAACAAATTTTATATATTAAGACATTTATACTTTTCTTTCTTTCCAAATTTAATTCCATTTACTCTTAGAGGGAACATCATCGATGAAAAACAAAGGTTCATATTTAATAAACTGGTGTTTTGTTTCAGTAACGGGTCGAAGGTGATGATTTGGCAGTCACCCAAGGCAAAACAGAATTACCATAAACAATTTCATTGATACACGCCTGCGTGTAGATCGACACCAGCCACATCAAACTCTGTATCAAAAGTAAACTATTATACATTGTATATTCTTGACTACACACACACACACACACACACACACGTATATGTATGTGAAAGAGTGTGTATTTATTTATCCACTCCACAGTGATAAGCAGGATGTGACACAAGGTTATTATTTTTAATTCAATCCTGTGTACGGCTAGTTTTCCTTCTCCTTGACCTTTTGCCAAAACAAGGCTAAAGAGCTCAATCTGCCCAACTATTTACCAATAGCAGGGAGAGAAGAAATTGATTCATGGCTTTTTCAAAGGGCACTAGTGCAAAGGGAAATGCCAACAGCTTCGTCCAGGATTTTAACTAAGCTAGCCGAGTTCATTTCTTTTGACTATAACCGTTACGTCTTAAGCGCATCCATTGTGTGTGTGTGTGTGTGTGTGTGTGTGTGCGTAAGAACGTGTGTGTGTGTGTGTGTGTGTGTATAAGTGTGTCTCTGTATATGCGTGTGTGTGTGCATAAGTGGGTGTGTACGTAAGTGTGTGTGTGTGTGTGTATGTGTATGTGACTGATGGTACTTTGGGAACATCATATTAAAAAAGAGTAGTTTCAATATTAACAAATTTCCGTACCTAAGTAATCACATTCTCAGCTCCTCACTATATTAATTGCAGTGTCTATATTAAAAATTTGTAAATTTGTAGCAAACAAAAATTAGCTTTACAATTCATATATATATATATATATATATATATATATCAATTGGTCCCGACTAATATCTGTAAGGATTTACAACCTGAATTACACGTCTTTATGAAATACACATGCGAGAATAAATAGAGATAAAGATTTCCTTGAACTGCCTCAATCATAAAAGAGAGAAAATGTTGGGACAGGGAACATAATAAACTGGAATGCTGATAAAAAATTGAATAGAGAAAACGATTGGCAAACTATATGCTATTAAATTGATTGTTGGTTTCGTCGCGTTTTGGGACATTGTTTGCCTTTAAGAGAAGAGAGATTTTAAGAAAAAAATAAATAAAAGTAAAAGAAAGGAAAAGAACAGATTCGGGCATTAAATATGAATGACTTTTTGCCCTAACACATCGTGGGTGTGAGAATAACGACGAAAGAACAAACTAAAAACCAATAAAATAAAAAATACGAAAAAAAACAAAATAAGATTTATTTCTATTAGCTATGCGTAGCCATGAATTCGGCTGCTTAAATCTTCATCTATTGTGATAAAATCATCACTACGTCATTTATATATATATATATATATATATAGAGAGAGAGAGAGAGAGAGGAGGAAGAGGAGGAGGAGGAGGAGGAGGAGGAGGAGGAGGAGGAGAAGAAAAGATATTTTATTAAAGTTAACAAACAACTTGAGTCATTTATATTCTTATAAGCTTCCATTTTCGTATTTTGTGTCTCGGTACAGGAGTGAAATTCTTCAAGAACAATTCTGGAGACGCCATTAATGTTCTAAGTCTCAAATGCATATATAGCTTTAGGATTTGTGTTCTTTTTGTATAATGTTTATATATATATATACTTTCATGAAATACGATATATTTTAACGTATGAATCGGAAATACAGGTTTCTTAACTCGCTTACATGAACGATACTTTAGAGTCAGTGTGTTGGGAACCTTGGAGCGGCGGCCGACTGCAATCCTTTCAAATCACTCGTGCTATTTTTGCATTGCACAACCATGTGCGTTCAAATGACAAAACTGAATAGCCTTTCACATGCAAATATGTGATGTTTAAACAACCTCGGTATGAGGCACATTCTGTTGCCCTTTCATGTGTCTCGTAAAAGCAACTATATAACTTGTACTGCTTGCTGGAGTTCAATTCATGTTCAATGGGTTGGATGTTGTTGTATGCATACTGATCAATTTTACACTCATAGTTCAGGAACAAAACCCGTTGATATATGGCGTAAAATAATAAGGGTGATTAATTAATCATATTAGTTATTTTATTTATTTGGTAAAATTGTAAGTTGGTTAAAATTTTTGAGTATATGTGTACTTACTCGCAAAAGATCATAGGCTTTGCACGTGTGCCAGATAAGCTATGTCAAAATAGTTTTTGACAGGATATTAAATATAAACAAATCAAGTATTTGTCATCTGGGTAAGAAATACAAGTTTATGATCGTATGATGCAATAATTAAAGAGATGTCATCATTACGAATTAATAGATTATATAAGAAAAGATAATTTTGAATTCAGTACGTCGGCCTATGAAGTTACAGACGGTAGTTCAGTTTGGATCCATAAAAGTGGGTAAGGTCAGTGGTGTGTAGGTGTCTCTTTGGTGTGTCTGCCAAGCTTGGGTTCGTTCATAGACCCTTACAATATCTTCCTCTCTCTCTCCCTCGTATTGAGTTGACGACCAGAATGTTGTAGAGAATAAAAGTTTTCGTATCTGAACAACAGAGTCACCCTGTACTTTGACAAGAGTGTGACACCGGTTGAAGTTAGAGATGGGCCATGGTGTTACAATGCTAACTTTATTACATATTTTACTGGTGCAATGTGTTAGAAAAGATATTTATTCAAAGTCGTAACCATGGAAATAATGGAGTGCATTTATGCTACATATCATCAAGCCATTCTGATAGCATGAATTCCCTTAACTCTTGCCGTCCGTTCCCATTGTCCATCACTCTTAGCTGGTCTTTTAGACTGCATCCTGTGTTCACACCGAGCTGATGAAAGCCAGTTTTTGCTGGTCGGATAACACTGGCCTGTCCCTGTGTGGTTGTCCATGGGAAAACCTCGTTTATGAGTTCGTTCCTGTTTTTCCTGCAATGCCAAGCATGTCTTGTTAGCCTAGATAGTTTGTGATATAAAAGGCAATTGATCATACAGCAGTTGTTTTGTGGGGCGCTTCTTTGAGGATTTTTATCAGCACAGCAAGTAACATCCTTGTGTAATTCCCATTTAGCTTTTCTCCATTCTTCCAAAGTACCTTCTGTCCTAGCTGAAGCAATCTTCGGGAGAAGGAATCATGAAATGACAAGCATAATGACGAGTCATCGACATTTATTTGAAGTGTAGGAAGGAGAACAAGTGGAAGGGGAATTTACGAAAAAAATAATTATTCTAAAAATAAGAATTGACAGAAAAAGCGTTAGAGGCATTTTAAAATGCGACTGCTATATTAAAAATGATCTTATTTAAGTAATGTTCGTTAATCTTTATAAATAGAAGTTAAAGAATTTGGAGTTTTTGGGGTTTTTTTTGTTTTTTGTTTTGAAAAAATGACACCGTCCCGAACTTATTGGATTCAGAAGTCTAACGACTCGTACAAAAATTTGAACGGATCAAAGATAAAATAATCCAAAACGAAGAAACTGTCCTTTTTAATTAATCATGTTTAAAAAAGAAAATGATTCACACACACACACACACACACACACACACACACACACACACACACACACACACACACACATATATATATATATGAATAAAACGAAAAGGAATATTTTTGTAATAACTTTTTTTAACTGAATGTTTTATGTTTATTGTATATCGTGGATACCAGACGGTGAGATACACGCGCAGGAGATATTGTTTTTGTGTGGACACATTTTCAAACTAGCCGTAATTCTCAGGGGTTTATTTATTTGGATATTTATAAGGCAACCTATTTGATGTCCCATCTTTTTAAAGGTCTGGTGTCACTCAAAACATCTCACTCGGTTTATTACTTCATTGCCGGAAGTTTGCTTGAACATTTCCCAAGTTTAAAACAAAATTTGAATTTTACCCTCTATTAAAATTCATGATCAAGCCACTCTTTAAATAACAGTTCCATCTTGATCTCAGAACTTAACGAGCGTTGATCTTGTTCAGTACCTAAATAGATAACCACTTAGAATTAATAAGTACCGTAAGCAATCAAAGGTTTGTGTAGCTGGTTAAGCCTAATGGTTATTTATTAAGCTTGATTTAGTTTGGTACGAGGCCAGATGTATGAGGAACCCTGTGACAATTGAACTTACAAAGAACGGTTTGCTAGCCTAACTCGTTTACCATTGCAGCACTAGAGATAAGCAAGAAAAGCTTTGTAAATTCCAACTTTGATGTTTAGACGGAAATTAGAAATGTGCATATTGAAATATTCATAAAAGAAAACGCATGTAACACAGGTCTGAAGAGTCCTGAATATGACACTAAGTTGCATGCGTTGGTGAGGCTCCAGTTCTGGAGATCTGGAAAGGGTGACATCATCAATTCGTTTCCATGACACCTTAGTCCATTATTACCCAAAGTAGTAGTATTTGCTAGGATCACATTTAGGGGTCAAATAGAACTGTTTAGGATAATGTTTAAAATAATCTTTTTATTTGTAATAATAAATTGGCTCTTAAAACAATGATTTACGAAGTAATGTTCACTGATTTAAAATAGTTGTGAAGATACACTTTTCTACTAAATATAATTCGAGACCATATATGATAAACTGGCTTTCATATGAAGTTACTCAACTTATCGTTAAACCAACCAGCAAAAACAGCAATTTTCTATTCTATATCTCTTTCTTTTTTCATTGTATTTTCCTTTTTGACTTTTTCTTTCTCGTTTTGTCTTTCTTTGACTCCTTCTGTCTCTCCCTTTTTCTTTCTGACTATATCTGTATCGTTTTATTCTGTCACTATATCTGGATTTTCTTCGCTCTCTCTCTTCCGCTAAATCTTCTATTATTTTACTATTTGTTTTTCTTACTCTTATATCTTTTAGGTGACAGAGATATAAGTCAGATGTCGTAAAGACCAACCAACCAACCAACCGTTTTGAACGCTCATAGCATGATGCCACAAGACATATTGACAAGTGATTACAACCCACTTCCTCAGTAGATTGTTAAGACAACGCCACCAAAAATGATGGTCATGGATTTGTAACAAAACTACACCTGTTGGTGTGGCACCATTTCTGGAGTATTAGGAGGGTGGGGTTCTTCATTGCCATTACTTCTATAAGAGAGAGAGAGAGAGAGAGAGAGAGAGAGAGAGAGAGAGAGAGTAACTAACTGTTAGAGTAATATGTATGGGTCAAATAGATCAGTTTGAAAATTATTTATATTTGAAAGAAATATTTGAGACCATATAATTATGTGCAAATAAATAATCATTATTGAGAAAAAAGTGCAATAAAAATGATCGCAATGGAACAGTAAATATATCATAATGGTTATAAACAAACATTTACACATCAATGAAATTTCGGTATTAGATAATCCATAAGGGTTTGATGTGCAGTTAAACAAATAAATCAAACCAAACCAAATCTTCTCACTTCCAGCTGTTCGTGCATGACTATCTTGTGCTTAGTCTGTTTGCAACGAGGACAGTCTCGCAACTTTTTGATCACACCACGAATTTTTGTATTGTATTTTTTTGTGATACTCATTGCTGTTATTTGCTTTCCAGTATTTAATAAACGATGAAGAACGCAAATGTTCAACATAATTTTTATGCTTTAAACTTGATTGCTCGTGTAAATGATGAGTTGTTATTTTAAAACTGCAGACGCACGCACACACAACCTATAACCTTTTAGTGGCATTTATAGGAACTTATTCGTCGAAAAATGATTTAAAAAAGACGCTGAAATATTGTTGTCAAGGCCATTCACATCCTTCCTAATAGCAACTGTTGGAGATTTTTATCTCTTTTTCTGAATATTCCAGAAGCAGATTTAAAAAAAATCCAAATGTTACGAATTGAAATTTTGCGATATTTAATTGGCTATGGAAAGATATAAAAAATTAATTGTAAAATTAGAAAAAAACATCTACTTGATGTTATTTGCTTCTTTTTTTACGAATTCAATTTTATGCAATTTCCGAAGACACTGATATTTACAAAGATAAGCTTACTACTTCAAAATATTAGATAGAAATGTCAATAGAAAGATTGTGTTGCGCCAATTTCTTTTGTATTGAGAGGTTTTGTTCGTTTTAAAAATCACCTTTGAAATTTCTGTCACTTGGCAAGATTGTATTAATAAAATCCCTGGCTTCGTTAGGAATATACATATAAAAACAACCACTGAAAGATAACCATGACCCACACTCAAACCATATGTCCAAACCGCATCGCTACACTCGCGGGTAAAAAAAGGGGCGTGTCCGGCTGAGGTTGGAGCCCTGGCCTCAGTGTTTGAAAAATCAACTACAGAGCTCAAACAACAAAAATTACAAAAATGCAAACACACAATACAAGTAGCAACATTTAACGTTAGAACCTTAAATAGAATAGGACAACTACCGGAGCTTATTGCATCTGCCATAGATCATAAAATAGACATAATATGCATACAAGAACACAGATACACACATAGCGAGGATATTAGTAGTAAAGTTGGCGACCGTTATCGAAAGCTCCCTTTTCAATAGCTATCACACCGAGGTGTAGGGGAGGATGCTACTCCATTCCCTAGATTGCTCCACTTTACCCTTGAAACGCACCTTATAATGCTGAGTGTGAAGCAAGAAGGTTATCAAGTACCACTTTTTGAATCTTTGGTATAACTCGACCTGAGATAGAACCCCGGTCTCCCGGGTCATTGGCGAACATTCTACCACTAAGCCATACTGGCAATGGACGGTCGCTAGCCACTGCATCAGCATGGAAAAACTCTGTCAATGGCACAATAGGAGGAGTAGGTATGCTTATAGTACTACAAGCCTTAAAATCACTTAATAGTATAGGGAAAATACACCCAGGGATGATGGTTGCTACTTTTAATGCCAACCCCAGAGCTACAGCCTTAACAATGTTAGTGAAGAAACTGAGCTCATCGCCTTCTACGATGAGTTATCCTCTCTTGTACGTAGCATCCCGAAACACAACGTTCTCGTCATTGGCGGAGACATGAATGCCCAAATTGTTGAAAAAGTAAACCACAAATTCAGCCTACACAACTTGTCAAACAGAAATGACAACATCTAACAGATTTCACGATAGAAAATAGATTAACATGCCTCAATACAAACTTTCAAAAAAAGGAAGGAAAATTATGGACCTACACATACGCAAACAAGACAAAAGCACAAATAGACTACGTCTTTATAAACAAGAAATGGAAAAATTGCGCTGTAAATTGCGAGGCTTACTCCTCTTTCGTGGGTGTGTCCTCCGAACACCGAATTGTCACGGCAAAAATACGACTGAGCCTACGAAAGAATGCCACCCGAACAACGACCACCATAGACTATGACTGGGCCCTTCTTAATAACAAAGATATTAGAGATAAATATGTAATAGAATTATGAAACAAATTCGATGCACAACAAGAAAAGACAGAAACACGTACTCCGAATGACGAATATGAGAATTTCGTCAACGCCCAGCAAGAAGCAGCAGCAAAATACATAACAACAAAACTTAGAACGAAATCTAGAGTCCCATGGGAGACATTAGCAGTTAAAGAAAAACGTGCAGACGTGAAAACTTCCCCCAAATACAATAGGAAGAACCCAACTAACACAAATGCCCTGAAACTAAAAAAGGGACAAAATCAATTAGCAAGCAAAAAGAATAGATCAGATAGATATGATTAGAGACTTAGTGGAAGTTAGGCAATCTAGGATAGCCTGGCAAACGATAAATGAAGTGAGCAGAAGGAAGAACACTGCCAAAGCTAACCTGAAAGCTACAAACCAACAAGAACGAATAAAACTGTGGAAACAGTATTTCCTGAATCTACTGGAAACTCACCGAAAGTTACACATGAACCAATCACAATAATTATTAGTAAGCAATTAGACATCAAAATAGGACCGTTTACTCTCAAAGAACTCGGCTCAGTTCTTAGAAAAATTAAAAATAGAAAAGCTGCAGGACGAGATGAAATTCCCCCAGAAGTATGAAAGATCAAACAATTCGATGACATACTGCTTCGACACTGTAATGCAGTTTATAATCAAAATCCGATTGACAGATGGATGAAGGGATGCATCCTCCTTTTTCCTAATACACAATATCCTGCTATGTAACCGCATAGAACCCAAGATTCTTACGAAGAACCAAAATGGCTTCTGGAGGAATAGATCCACGACCTCTCACATATTGACTATCCGTAGAATTCTTGAAGGCGTACGAGCAAAAAACCTACAGGCGACAATATTATTTGTCGACTTTACAAAGGCCTTTGATTCTATTCACAAAGGGAAGATGGAACAAATTCTACTCGCATACGGTCTACCAAAAGAAACCGTTGTAGCCATAATGATTCTCTATAGAAACACCAAAGTGAAAGTGCGTTCTCCGGATGGAGACACAGACTACTTCGACATTGTAGCTGGAGTACTGCAAGGAGACACACTTACCCCATACCTCTTTATCATCTGTCAAGACTACTTGCTTAGAACATCGATCGATAAAATCAAAGAAAACGGTTTCGAGCTGAGAAAGAAAAGAAGCAGGAGGTACCCCGCAAAAACAATTACCGACGCCAACTACGCCGATGATAGAGCGCTTCTGGCAAATGCACCCGCCCAAGCTGAAACTCTTCTACATAGTCTGGAACGAGGTGTTGCCAGCATTGGCCTCCATGTCAATGCACACAAAACGGAATATATGTGCTTTAATCAAACAGGCGATATCTCCACACTAAACGGTAGCTCTCTGAAACAAGTAGACAAGTTCACCTACGTTGGGAGTAGTGTCTCATCGACTGAGACAGATATCGACACGCGACTAACAAAGGCATGGATAGCTATCAATAGGCTATCGGTCATATGGAAGTCAGATCTGACCAATAAAATGAAACGCAGTTTCTTCCAAGCTGCGATCGTGTCGATACTGCTATATGGATGCACTACATGGGCGCTAACTAAACAGCTGGAGAAAAAGCTTGACGGCAACTACACAAGAATGTTGCGAGCGATATCGAACAAGTTCTAGAGGCAACACCCCACAAAGCAGCAACTGTACTGCCACCTACTTCCCATCACGAAAACAATTCAAGTTAGACGAACAAAACATGCAGGACAATGCTGGAGAAGTAGGGACGAGCTTATAAGTGATGTATTCCTATGGACCCCTTCACGTGGCCGAGCAAAAGCAGAGCGACCCGCTCGAACCTACTTACAGCAGCTCTGTGAGGATACGGGGTGCAGCCCTGAGGACCTGCCGGATGCGTTGAATGATAGGGAGAGGTGGCGAGAGAGGGTCAGGGATATCCGTATTGACAGTTCAAATCCGGTGTTTAAAATGTTAGAGTTGAAGTAGCCGAGCTAAGGGTAAGGAAACCGAGACTGATTTTACGATATCGTTAAGAAGATTATCAAACTTCTCATGGACAATAGTCTGTTGCACCAGACATAACACAGAACATCAGCAAAAGATAAAAACTTTCTACAACCGTCTCTCAGCTGGACAAAATCCTCATTCCAGCAAAACTTACAGCAAAATAAATAAAAACAGTCGTGGTCTGAGAAAATTCAGAAAGCATACAACAATAAAGACACGAAAGAAATATACCATTTGATCTGACAAGTATTCGGTCCTCAATCATCATTTGTGGTACCACTTAAATCAAAGAACAGATCACGAAGGTATCATGAAATGTTGAACTGTGCACTTCACAGATCTTTTTCACAATCAATAAGTTATCGATAAATTTATCGTAAATAATTTACCTCAAAATATATAATTCATTAGATGATGGATCATCCCAGTAGACGTTCAAGACAAATCTAAGAAACGTTTTCGGTATGTCTTCCAAAACAACGTCAGAATGCTCAGTCTATATATTAGAGACGGAGCGCACATGTTAGTAAATCGATCATCACAGTAAATCGATCAACACTGGAGAAAGGAATCTACAAAAGTGATCTAAGCGTTGAGTATATAAGTACGGTAAACTGAACACAAGTGTGAAACGAGCCCTTTAGAAGCAGGAGTTGACTTCGGTCCTTGACACTTTACACCCTGAACTGGTTTTTAGTATATGTAGCGGGATCTGTTTGTCCAAAGTAAGACGCATGAAATCTCTTGATGACAAACACTCGTAGTCTCGCTTTACAAAAATCTTTCAGCAACAACCTACAGGGAACTCTTGTCAGTTTTGTGACAAAGTATATGAGCCTGCATCAGATTTGATGAGGGTTCACAAGAGCAATGTCAATGGAAAAGACAGTTAATTCATTTGTCACAGATAAAATAGGGTTTGCAAAATAGAAGAAGAAAAAGAAGATGGACAGGAAGACACCAAGGGAAAAATGAAAAAAATAACAAAACAAAAACAAGTGAAATTATATATATATATATATATATATATATATATATATATATATATATATATATATATTTCAAAGAGTGTATATTAAGGCAGCAAGTTATTATTTAAGAAAGTTTTGTTAAAGACGATGGAACAAGTTATTATTTTGATTTTATTTTTTCAAGATTCCTTGTTTTTTTTCTTGAGTCGGGATCTAGATAGTAAAGGAATTGTCCCATATCATCTGCCCAACCGTTTTCGACCATACTTCTGGTCATCATCAGAGGTAGTGAAGTTTTGAGTTGACTGTTGAGTTTTTACTGTTTTAATAATTTGTAGCGTTTATTTTGAAGTTGTCGGTTGGAACGTTTTCAGCGTTTTGTTTTAAAACGTTTGCTTGAGATAAGATCTTGACACTAGAAAAATAATAAGGAGTCGTGAAAAAAAAAAAGATAAAATTGAAAATAAGAAACAGTGTTCCATCGCCTTTAACAAAAATTGCTTGAATATATATATATATATATATATATATATATCGTGGTGTAATGGGTATCGGAAATGAAGACAGTGACCCGAGTTTAAATCCTGTTGTTTGCATTTCCCATCCCTAACCCTTACTCTTGGGAAAGATATGCAAATAACTCTTCTCCCTCATCCCCAGCTATGTGTAAATAGTAGGGTAGACTGGAATCTTTAACCCTAATATGGCAAGAAGAAAAACCTGTAAAATATTGCTAAAAATTGACCTTGTGTCAAATCCTCTTCGTGTGAACATTTGGTATATATATTTTTTTCGATTCTGTTTGATTTATAATTGTTAGTCTACTTATCCGATCAGTGCTCATGCTACTTGATTTGAGTTTTGCTAAATTATTTGAAGTAACAGATACTTGCTATGTTGGTGATGGCCGATCGTTTGATGAGGAAGGGGAAGTACTCACTTTAAGTGTTAGGACATTTTGTTGTCTTATTCCCTCTGTTCAGTTTCTGAGGCCGTAGAAATATCTGAAAACGCTTAACGGACACAATGTACCCGGTAGATTCTTTGTTTTAGGAGGAACCCGCTTTTTTCGCATCTTTGTAGGGTTCAATAGCTCTGTGCCCACACTATCATTGGTCTCCTCGTGTTTCCAGCTATCAAAATAAGTTCACTAAACACCTACCCTCTTTTTTCATCTTGTGTAGGCATCATCATCGTCCATTATCTGGTTCGAGTCTGGTGACATCAGAAAGTCTTGGTTAGCTGCTGCTTTTCGTTCAGCGTGCTAGATCAAGCATATCTTGTTACATTTAGCCTACAGGATAAGATGTTGAATTTGGTCAACTCGTCTCTCTTCCAGCTGCTGTCTTAAAAATTATCTGTTCGCATCCACTGCGCTACTAATGTTACACTAATAATCATCATGTTATTTTTTTCCAGCATCAGAAGTGTGATTTTTCAAGATTTATTCAGTATAATAAGAGTAAGAATATGTTCACTCTGATTTTCCATGCCTGTGACCCTCCTCATTTCTCGTAACCACTGAGATTTGTTTCGTCAGTGTATGTGGAAACCTTAGTTCTATTCAAAAACAGCCTTCATTATGGCTCGGGTCTATAAAACAAATAAATAGATGAAAGCTTTTCTCACCATTTGGTTCAATTACAGAGGAAAAAGAGAGGATACTTTTGCTCAGTGAACCACATCGCTGCTCCAATTATCGTCTCAGAGCACAAAAATTCTTCGCGGATTACCTGGAAAATTAGCAGATAATGTATCCTTAACCTAGTAAGTAGCGGAGAGATCACGTTTAGCCATCTTTATTTTACTCAGTCGTTTGAATCTGCCCTCACCCCGAAATACGTGAAACAATTTGTTTATTAGCGTTTTACCGCCGTTTGGGGAAAGCTTATCAGCCATAACAGGCGCCATGTTGTGACAGACTGGTTCATTGTGGAATGTCTCGCAAATGAAAACTGTCGGCGTGCCCAATTACTTTGGAATAAGAACAAATAGAAAGAAAAAAGATTATAAAAGAAGAAAATCAAGACAAAGTAGAGAGAGAGAGAGAGAGAGAGAGAGAGAGAGAGAGAGAGAGAGAGAGAGGGTGAGGGAATAGAGTAGGTAAGAAAGAGAAGGCAACTAAGAGAGTTGTAGAAAGAGAAATACAAAAAAAAAAAAAAGGAAGTAAAAAAGAGAGAAGACATAGAGGGAAGAAAGTTTATGGAGAAAATGAAGAAAAACGCAATATTTTTCCGGAAGGAGGAAAGATAAAAAAAAGGTAAAAAAAGAGAAGTTGATACACGAAGATTAAATTAGAAGAAGAAGAAGAAGAAGAAGAAGAAGAAGAAGAAGAAGAAGAAGAAGACACCTTACTGGTTTGTTATCTAGTGTTGAAGACAATTCTTATTGTGTCTTGAATTCCATATCTGCTGGTTGAGAAAGACTAATGGTCTTGTGCTACACGAAATCGAACTCAGTAAATATTCAGATGCATAGCATATTGTGATGATTAACAAGCCTGTTTCATAAACTAAAACTGTCAATGAAAATGATTTCTATACACAGAGTGAAAGAGATAGATAGATTGATAGATAGATACGAATAGAGTGAAATAGATATGAAAAGACAAGATCGGTCGATTGATCGATAGATAGATAGAATGATAAAAAAAAGAAAGTGATTTACGGTCAAGACACATTGAAAAGTTACTTGCCAGTTTAAAAATTGAATAAAAAAGGTATATATATATATATATATATATATATATATATATATATATATATATATATATATATATTATTCAAAAGTTCTTCAATTTTTAAACTGATAAATAACTTTTGCGCCACCCTTCAGCTTTTCATAATCTGGCATACAGTATTTGTTTTAGAGTGCCTCGTGTGGTTTACTGGTTAGTGTCTTGTGTCACATATTAACAGAAAGCTTAGTATATTATTATTGTACCTACTTTTAAGAATCGAACAAGCTCATCTTTGCTTAATTTCGGTCTTCTAACAGAAACTGTTTCAGAGTGACTTGACCCTAAATCTCATAGAGAGAGAGAGAGAGAGAGAGAGAGAGAGAGAGAGAGAGAGAGAGAGAGAGAGAGAAATTGAATAAGATAATTATATATATGTATATACATTGGCCCAGCGGTTAGAGTGTTCGCCAATGGCCCGGGAAACCTGGGTTCAATCCCAGGTCGAGTCATACCAAAGACTTTAAAAATGGTACTTGATACCACCTTGCTTAACACTCAGCATTATAAGGTACGGTTCAAGGGTAAAGTGGAGCAATCCTGGGAATGGAGTAGCGCCCTCCCCTACACCTTGGTGTAGTAGCTATCGAAAAGGGAGCCTTCGGGTCACACTCGACTATGGTCTTTACTTATATACATATATATATTTATATACTTTTTTATATCTTCTACTACCTTCCTACCTATCTATCTGTCTATCTATCTATTTATAGATAAATAGATAAATTGATGGAATTTGAAAAGGAAAGTAGTTAAAAAGATCTATCTATCTATCTATCTATCTATCTATCTATCAGGATAGATTGATAGATATATAAACAGATAAAATAAGCAAGAGAATTTATGTAGAATAAAAGAAAAAGGAAGATAACTACAAAGACACACACACACACACACACACACACACACACACACACACACACATGTATATATTAATAGATAGATAAAATAAGGGAGCAAGAAAGTATAGAAAGAAAGAATATACAATAAAAAGACAGGAAACCGATCGACATAGTCCAAAAAGAGATAGTGTAATACCAAATATCCATAAATCTTTTTTAAAAGTCTTCGTCCATCAAAAATCATCTGGGAGAAGAAATCTTAATAAGTATTTCCAAACGAATACCCAAAAGATTATTTTAGATGATTTATAAATCTTTTGGAGAGATTCTCATTAAAACAAGGCAAAAAGACAAGAGAGAAATCCTAGACGAAAAGAAATCATAAGTCAAAAGAAGCGAATAAATACAAATTATTGTGAATGAGTCCTGATAGTTATATAAACCTGAAAATCAGTTGTTCTCATAAAAGTAACAGTTGAAGAATTATACATATTTCATTAGTAGTAGTAGTAGTGGTAGCATTGATTGTAATGATAATTGTGCTAGTAGAAGTCGAAGGATGTTTGCAGCTTTAGAAGAATTAAAAAAAAGAAACAAAATAATGGACAAATTTGCCAGAAAATTGTAGAAACTCAGGCAAAATGCTGAAGAAAGAAAGAAAGAAAGAGAAGTTGGAATGTGCAAAGAAAAGAATAAAAGATAATAGGGAAAATAAAGAGAAAATAGAAGAGGAAAAGAAAGAAAAACAAAAAAGAAAGAATGAAAAAATAAAACCTTAAAAGAAAACAGAAAGAGAGAAAAGAAGAAAGAAAGAGAGAAAGAGAGAGAGAGAGAAGAAGAAGAAGAAGAAGAAGAAGAAAATCTAGAGTATAAGAAAGAAAGAAAGAAAGAAAGAACAAACAAACAAACAAACAAACCAAAGGAAAAAGGAAAGAAATCGAAAAAGTAAAAGAACCATTTTATATTTGTCATTTACCAACTTTAGCTGAGCGCAAGGGGAAGTCAACGTTTGAGAGAAGATATAAACAAAATTTCAAATGCTGATTTTCATGGCTTGTAGATAGGCCCACTATTTTTATGAGATTAACGTATCACAATATTCCAACTCAAATATTCCATCTCGAGCGCTTATGCGAGACACGACTGGGTGGGCAATGTGATCCACTGGGAAATGTGCAGGAAATTTCAATTCGACCATACAAACAAATGGTATATGCACAACCCAGCGCCTGTCCTAGAAAATGACTCGCAAAAACACCTATGGGACTTTGGCATACAAACGGAACACCAAATCCCGGCCAGAAGACCAGACCTCATAATAATCAACAAAAAGAAAAGAAGAGAATCTGTAAAATTGTCGACTTTGCTGGAGGACTTGGAAGTTGGCGGACGGGTAGAGACTATCCAAACGACAGCACTGCTAAGAACGGCCAGAATCCTGAGACGAGTCCTGGAGACTTGAGGAGACTTGCTGTCACTCAAACTCCAGAGAAAGACCATCAGCTGACTCTGATGTGAAAAACTCTAAAGGAGTATGATAATAGTACAAACTGCTCTTAAAAAAAAACACTAGATTTTCGATTTTCGATGACTCGTAAAATCTGTTGGTGAATTTTTGTTATATTTTAACTGAAGAGTGTTACTAATAGGCTAAATGTTTTTACCAGGTGCAATTATCTCGAGCTAACTGAAGAATTGTTTAAATTTATCGCGCCAAACTCAAAAATTTAGCATAGAATACAGTAGAATCTATCCCACCCCTTCAAACATTCCCATTTATTTCAAATTAATGTATCCACCCGCAACCCCCCCCCAAAAAAAACCAACAAGAAACCAAGCGCAGAAAGAATTTTTCGTATGGAATCTTCTGGAATCGGGTGTCATGTGGTTCTTGGGAAAGATGTGGGGGCCTCAACTTGGGAAGTATCAGGATGTATACAAGGACTAAGTTCTCCAGGAGTTGGGTGGAGGTTGGTGCAAGCTGCTCTTTTTAGGCAAGGCCCTGGATTTTCGATGACTTGTAGGATCTGTTGGTGAATTTTTGTTGTATTTTAGCTGAAGAGCGTTACTAGTCGGCTGAATGTTTTTGCCGGGTGCAGTTATCTCGAGCTAACTGAAGAATTGTTTAAATTTACCCCGTCACCTTCCATATTGCCCAACGATTTTCCCAATCGATGCTGGTGATAATAATATAAAAACCCCTGTATTTTGCCGTAAAATTATCAGAAATATCATGCGAAAGATTATCACCAGCACATTTAAAACTAGACACATAATCTGCCTACCTATAACGTGGAAAATATTAATAGCACAAATTAAGGAGATTTACTACTCGTTAAAAAGTTGCGGACATTTCCTCAAGGAACAGAAAGGATACCACGAAGGAATCAGAGGAAAAGAAGATCTACTATATACTGATCAACATATCCTCTCAGAGAGCAAAATGAGACGCAAAAATCTAGTTTTGGCGTGGATTGTCTACAAAAGGGCATACGATAGGGTCACACAAATAATAGACTGTCTCAAAATGAACAAGATATCTGACGAAGTCATAAAGTTTATCAAGAAAACCATGAAAAACTGGAGAGTGAAACTGACAGCGGAAGGAAAAAGCTTAGCTGAGGTGAAAATCCTGAGAGGTATCTTACAGGGAGATACGTTGTCACCAATACTATTTGTAATAGAGATCATCATCATCATCATGTCGTGCCGCTAGCACGGATATCCCTGACCATCTCTCGCCACTTCTCCCTATCATTCATCGCTTTTGGCAGGTCTTCAGGGCTACATCCCGTATCCTCACATAGCTGCTGTATGTATGTTCGAGCTGGTCGTCCTGCTTTTGCTTTGCCATATGAGGGGGTCCATAGGAGTAAATCACTGATGAGTTCGTCCTTGCTTCTCCAGCAGTGTCCTGCGTGTCTGGTTTGTCTAACTTGTATAGTTTTCGTGATGGGAGGCAAGTGGCCGTATAGTTGGTGTCTTGTGGGGTGTTGCTGCCAGGACTTGTTCAATATTGCTCTCAACATTCTTGTGTAATTGCCGTCTAGCTTCTTCTTCAGCCGTTTAGTTAGCGTTCAAGTGGTGCATCCATGTAGCAGTATCGATACGACCTCTGCCTGGAAGAGAGATAATACCACTAAATCACATACTTAGAAAATGCATAGGCGGATACAAACTTCATAAATCGCAAAAAAAAAAGTCAAACACTGAATGTACATAGACGACATCAAACTGTTTGTCAAAAAAAAAAAAAAATTGAAAACCCTAAAACCAGCTGTGAGGATATACAGTCAAGATATAGGAATGGCGTTTGTCATAGAAAAATGTTCCCTGCTAATAATGAAAAGCGGAAAACGGCAAATGACGTCAGGAATAAAACTACCAAATCAAGGAAAATTCAAAATGCGCGAAGAAAAGGAAACTTACAAATACTTGGGAATATTGAAAGCGAAGACCATCAAACAAGCAGAGATGAAAGAAAAATTAAAAAAGAATATCTCAGTAAAATGAAAAAGCAACTTAAAACCAAACTATACAAAAGAAATCTCACCAAAGGAATAAATACTTGGGCTGTCCCTCTCGTAAGATACTCGGGACCATTCTTAAAGTGGACCAGGATAGAATTTCAACAAATGGACCAGAGAATAATAAACTCATGGCAATGCATATGGCTTTACATCCCAGAGATGGTACCGACAGATTATACGTATAAAGAGAAGGAGGAAGAAGATTCACAACCATTGAAGATAACGTCGATACATCGATAAGACGTTTCGAAGACTACATAAAAACGAACAAAGAAAAACTGATTACATCGACCAGAAACAGCACAAACAACACAATGATCTACAGAACAACAATAATTAGAAAACAAAAATGGGAAGAATAACAACTGTATGAACATTTCAAGCGACAAACCCCGGTTTACATCATCAGTATTATCGAATAATTATAAATTGGTTATATATATATATATATATATATATATATATATATATATATATGATGTCCGTTACCGTTCTTGATTGCAGACTATTTTCTCATAAATCTAGCGTGTTTTGGGTATGACAAAAACTGCACCTAGTGAGGAGTATAATCTGCTAATTCCTTGCTATTACTCCCAAATCCACTTTGACCCAGAGTAGTAGTAGCTGTAATGGTCCTATTTAGGTAAAATAGATCTGTTTGGAAATTAATATCGGATAGGAATATGTTTAACCATGTAACTGTTTTCAAATTATTTGTAATAAGAATAGTCATATGAAAAGAAAATTGTTTACAAATGAAAATTAGTTACTTTAAATTGTGTGAATTATCAATCATTCTGTCGGTGGGAGTGCATACGTTTCAGAGGGGTATGATCTCAACAAGAGGAGCATCCTGGCTTCGATACACTCAAATCCAGTGGTGAGGCTAGAGTTCTAAAGTTCTGAGGAATAAAAAGTCAAAGGGATTTGTTTGAAAAGTATTCTTATTAGATCGGAATACTTGATGCTGCACTGAGTACAAATTACTTGTATTAAGAATAGTTACTTGATGCTATTATTATTTTAGTATTAGTAATATTAGTATAGATTATTAGATAATAAACCTAAACTAAATAACTGGTAGAGCATAAAAGTATTTATTAGTTTCTTGAAATTATGTAATCGCTTAAATTAGTGAAAACTATTCCTTATAGAAAAAGTGCAATAAAAAGTGCAATGAACATTGAAACTTTTACAAATTAATCAGATTTCAGCATTAAATAAACGATAAGGAGCTGATATGCCGTTAAGCCAATAGACTAAACTCTTGCATTATCGGACACCTATTAAGTAAAACTTTTCTAGAAATAATTGTCAACGCAGAAAAGTAAATTTCAGATAAAGTAAGACAGATCAAATAAAGTGGCTCAAAATCAGAGATCAATACATCGAATAGTTTTACTCTCCTTTTAGTAAAAATCAATTTAACTGATTTATTTATGTGTCAACATAATAAGTAAAGTGGTAGAATATTGGTTGCAATATAACAATGACAGGGTAATTGTAACAACCATAGGGGTGGACAAAGTTTTGATAGTGTTTCAAGTCACGTTGAAGTTAAGCAACGATGAGCTTGGTCAGTGCTTACATAGTTGATCGCATAGTAGCGACAGGTTTTTCAAGCAACCTTGGGCCTATTTGCAAATGGCAATACTAGTTGGCCGCGGATTGTTTATTTAAACACGCGGGTTGATTCTTATTATTTAAACACAAAATGTTCCTCAAATTTATTATTTTCCAAATAAAATGCTTTTCAAAGCTACAGGGTAATTACACCCCTTAATATAATCGTGTTGAGATAATGGCAAAAAGTATTGGCCTATTGTAGACCTACCGCTATAAAAAATTATTTTTCATATTAACCTTGCAGTTTCACGCACTTGGCACATAGTTTTTCTATCTTTCTAATCGCTCAAAAATACATTTTTGTTATATATTAAGCTTTGTTTAGTCCTGTATGCAGTATCTGCCGTTACTTCACTAAGTATTCACCTACTTAAATATTCAAAAGGCTGCTTAATTTCATTAATCTAGCGGGAACCGGTGCTTTAAACGTGATTTGTGCAGACCAAGGTCATTATCTTCCAAGTTGAACCAATAAATTTTCATCACATCCCTGTATATACGCATTTCTGTACGTATGTAATTGTTAAGGCCATATTTACAGTTGGTCGTAGAATAGTTCTCGACCCGATCAAGAAGGAAATGCCCGAAAGGCTCGAAACATACAAGAAATTGAACGTAGTTATCACACACTTGCCACATCGTTTTTAAAGTTTCTTTGACTTTTCGAAAAAATGGTCATTCCATTCTTGGTTGGACTGAGCACTTTTCAACACCACCAGGTAGGTATACAATTCAATTTCTCGGTATCCCCCGCAGTAGATGTCTCAGCAGATTCAACCTTCTGTTGAACTGTACACGTTCCTCCAAAAACAATGTTCGTTTTCTATTATCGGAATTTCTTTTCTTACAGCTCCCCTGCCCAAAATGCTTTGTCCGAATTTGTAGAATTAGTTTGGAGTTGGAAGTAAAGACAAACAGACACAAATTTCGGGATGACAGGAGTGAAAGAATTCCTCGCCTAATGAACTATTGTATTTGCCATTATAACACCTACAAGTGTAAACATGCCAAACGCACGGGGGTATTTGTTGTAATATGACTGTAGCTTGTTGAATGACAAGTGTCACGCACACATATACATAAACACACACATGAACACTCACATACACATATGAAATCATACTCAAATAAATGCACACACACACACACACACACATACACACACACACAGACACACAGACTCACACACACACACACACACATGAAACACATACAAACACACAATTACTCACGCACAAAGAAAAGATGGAAGCAATATACATATATATAGGTGTGTGTGTGCATATATATATATATATATATATACAGAAGAAGAAGAAGAAGAAGAAGAAGAAGAAGAAGAAGAAGAAATACAGAATAAAGAAATAAAAAAATGAACGAATAGGAAATAAATGAAATGTTAGAAGAATAACACGGAGAAAAATAATGAATGAGTAGAAAACGAAAGAAGAAGAAGAAGAAGAAGAAGAAGAAGAAGAAGAAGAAGAAGAAGAAGACAGAGAGACAGAGAATGATTACATCGTTGAAGAAAAGCATAGAAATTATCAATATTTTCAAAATAAAAGACAAAAGTTACTCTAAAAACGTTAAGATCAGAAGTCATGTGAAGAAGAGGAAAAAGAAGAAAAAAAAAGAAAAAGTTAGTAGGGGAAAGAGAAAAAGTAGAGGAGAAAAAAAGGCTAGAAAAAAGATTTGGTTGTTGTAATCGAAGAAGAAGACGAAGAAGAAGAATAAGGAGGAGGAGGAGGAGGAGGTTAGTCGTAATAATGAAAGATTATTGAAAGTTTTAATGGGAGAAAGAGAAAGAAGAAAAATACTGGAATAAGTGGGGAAAAGTAGTTGTAGTAGTAGAAAGAAGAAGAAGAAGAAGAAGAAGAAGAAGAAGAAGAAGAAGAAGAAGAAGAAGAAGAAGAAGATCCTAAAATAAAAGAAAAAACGTCACGCCACCTACTGTACAACCATGTAAAAAGAAAAAAAGGATCAACAAGAAGAAAGGAGAGGGGTTAGGGTTTAAAGAAACTTGGACCCGACAAATTCTAATTTTTTTCTTTTTGTCATTCAACACCAATAGTCCTTTTCTTTCAAAGTTCAATTTGGAAAAGTTTTCTTTTGCGGAAATTATTTTTGTTTTGGTTAATTACGGAATTTGAGCCACGGCCACCTGGACTGGCCGCGATATCAGTTTGAAATAGAATCTCCCTTAAAGAAAATCGTTCCGGCATTTTGACACCAAAATATTCACTGAGTTTTTTCTAATCTTCATATGTCTCACTATCATAGAGATTCTTTCTTATTGGTGATTTGGAATCTAAAGGAAGAGGATCCTTTTACAAAGACTGTAGAACAATTATGAAATCAAAATAAGGATAAGTTGGGGGAAGATATCAACAGAAAACAAAACGGTTCGGTTAATTTGCTTTGTAAACAAATCGACTTCTGATATATATATATGATTAAATAGGACACACTTCGTGTCTTACTATTTCATCGTTGATCCATTCAAATCTTCGTATGAATCGTTTGACTTGTGGGTGGAATGAATTCAAGAAGGCACCGTGTTTTTTCCCAACTACTTTCAGCCTCAGTCGGAACAATCTCCGAGCGAACGAACAGTGAAATGACAAACATAATGAAAAACACTTTTTGCGCCAATTCTTCCTCTTACCTTCAGTAAAGTTGTTTTCTTCCGTAAAATTACCATCCCACTTGTTCTTTCTACTTCTCTTTTTATAAATGTATATGACACGTCATTCGGTTCGTAATTTCGCTGTTCGTTCCCCTGAAGATAGCTGCAGTTTGGGTGAAAGTACTTGGGATAATATGGCACTTTCTTGAATTCATTCCATTCACATATCAAACGACTCACAGGAAGATTTAAACGGATCAACGATAACATTGTCAAAAACCCAGTGTCTGTATTATTTAATGAAATATATTTAAAAGAGAAAAGGCTATATATACCTATATAAATGGAAGATGTCAATGAATGAATTCTCTTTTGCAGATTAAATTTATAAAAAGTTAAATTTCTTCTAAACAAGAGATATAATATTTTTTAAATTATTTCTTGTGGAACATTATACGAAAGGATATTGTTAGATATCATTTATTACCGAATTCTACAGCAATGAGACTAAGTAACCAAAAATAAAATTTCATAATTATTTTGTTGACGGCTACATATGCATATTTTTGGTGAAATTACGATGTCTTTAATTTAGAAGAAAATTAACTAATAACAAAAAGTACTTCTTTATCAGTGATACTAATGTGTGTGCAAGTATCTATGAGTTGCGCATTTCTGCATTGGTAGAAATTAGATACTGCGTAAATATACGTACATTTATGTGCGCAAAAGTCTACGTAGGTAACTATCTTTGCACTTATGACTATATATATATATATATATATATATATATATATATATATATATATATATATAAGTTATGAATGTATACATTCAAAATAAATTAGATAAATGACTTCCACTGCGGTATTCTTCAGGTTCAACTGCCAACAAAATTTGGCTCACTTCTGATTGGCTGGTAACAGATGACGTAATCTTTAGGAAATTGATACCAGTTTAGACATTGCCCTGAACAATGCAAGGTTATCTAGTACAGTTTTTAATTTTGAGTCTATCCGTTTTCATTTCCCTCTTCCTAATCCCAGTGGTCAGATTGCTGGGACCGAAGTAAAGAAGAATTATATATATATATATATATATATAAGAATTAGTTAATCCTTTGGTATATTAGTAATGTAAGCTGGGCACACGAGAGAATGTATATATATATATATATATATATGCGTGTGTGTGTGTGTGTGTGTACATGTGTGTGTGCGTGCGTTTGCTTGGGTATGTGAGTATATGTACGTGTGTGTGTGTGTGTGTGTGTGTGTGTGTGTGCGCGCTATCTCCCTCTATTGATATATGTTCGTATTTTGACCTTGTGTCAAGTCGTGTCTGGTGGGAGGCAGCGACAAATATCGGCTTGATGGAGATGAGGATAAGCTACATATATATATATTTCAATCTTCCTATACTGATATGATCTATAATAATAAATAATCTTCACATCACATACATGTTAATGTGTGTATGTGTGTGTGCGCGCGCAAGCGTGTATATTGTGTATGCATAAATGTAAGGCACACATATATACATGTATATATGTGTACGTGTGTATTTAATTCTCATCAGGACACACAAGTAAATATATATATATATTATATATATATATATATATATATATATATATATATATATATATTAGATTGTCTGGTAAGTATCTAACGTTCGTAAAACCTAACGGTAGTAATCAGTAAGAAATAAAACAGTGTGCAAAAGGTATAAAGCAATCATTACATTTTTCGAAACTCCATAGTTGAAGGTAAATAGTTGAACTTTATGTCTTTTTATTTGGAGATCATAAAAATTGAGTCCCGTGATATAATTTGGGTACAAATTATCAGGCATGTGCTTTGCTTTTTGGAGATACTTTGATGCCAATGATTGTAACCTAAAAAAATTTTGCTGTGAAACTAAGTTGTGGGACAGCAATAAATTTTTACTTTTTGATATTATATATAGGTATATATTTATGTGTGTGTGTGTGCGTCAGCGTGTGTGAGTTGGACAGAGGCGGAAACAGAGTGATACTAGGTCCCTTAATCTCAAGAACATCTACAAAGATAAATTGTAACTAAACAGTAATTCCCAAAAATGGCTTGTGAAATCAAATCTCCGAAACATGTGTCACAACAGGTGCTCTCTTTTACTTATTTATAACGCTGAGGTATTTGAGATTATCCAAGTAACCTGCCAGGAATAAGAAAGATCACTGAGAAGAAAACCTTTTCTTCAGAAACCAACATGTCTCGAGTTCAGAGGAAACAGTGAAACGGTCGCGCTTTCCTGAGCATATTTTTCAAAAGAAGCGTCTTTTTTCAGTAGTTTAATTTTTTTAACTCCTTCGTTGAACAACAAACAAAACGAGAAGTTTTAACCTCTTCACTGATGCTGGACAATCTACAAAGACAGACATCTTTTTTTTTTGATGTCACAAGTTTGATACGATTACTGAAGCGGGAAATTTAGGTATCTTTGCACATTCTTGATATGTAGCGATAAAAATATTGATAATTTGTTAATTCTATCGAAAACTGAGTAAACAATTTAAATGTATTTAATATTATTTGATATAGTGTTTTGGTGTCGCCTTTTTTTTTCTTTAATTATTTTTGTTCTCAAGAAGTTTAGAATCTGGACGTGTACTAAGAAATTCACATAAAAGTCAGAAAACATTGACGTATAGATACATACACGGGCATGTGGAAAGTAGATTATATGTGTGTGCATGTGTCCGTCGGGTTAATATTAAATAATATAAAATGTCCCAACTTGGGTTATTTAGCAGTCTTCACGCTTCCTGTACTCAATATCCACGATACGAATATATATATATATATATATATATATATATATATATATATATATATATATATATATATATATATATATCACTATTGACAGTTTTACGTTACCATTAGGCAATAAGAGTAATCATGAAAATGTGAAACCACATATTCATGCTTTTACGTGTATTTTAAATTCATATTTACATCCGATTTTCAATTCAGATTTAAGTTCATTTTTAAATTTGGTTTTGAAGTTATCATCACACACACACACACACACACACACATATATATATATATATATATATATATATATATATATATATATATATATATATATACTCATCACCATAAAGTCATACTGATAGCATGGATTCCCTGGCCCATCTCTCTCTATCCGTCCCTGTTGGCCATCGCTCTTTGACGGCATCTTGTGTTCGCGCCGAGCTGATGAATGTAAGTCCTCCCTGATAAACCAACACTGCTGTGTCAATGGGATGCCACTGGAGAACTTTGCTTATGAGTTTGTCCCTGCTCCTCCACCAGCACCATCATTTGTTCGTCTTGGATGGTTTGTTAGATGTGAGTTAAATGACTGTACAGCTGTTATTTTGTGGGGTACTGCTTCCAGGATTTATTCAAAACAGTATGCTCTATCCTTGTATAGTTCTCATCGAGCCTTTTCCCCAAGCGTTTCATACATATATATATATATATATATATATATATATATATATATATAATTACAGCTTAGAGGCTGTGAACAGAATCAACTTCTGTAACACGCTAGTCAAAACCACATATTACGACAAATATGCTCACGTTTTCAC
>OY757943.1:60444732-60534732 GCA_963585895.1 Sepioteuthis lessoniana
ACGTATGAATCCAATTATTCTCCCTCTGGCTATGGGTAAATAGTAGGGCAGACTTGGTTCTTCAGCCTTGGTGAGGCAACTAGTCTAGGAGAAGGAAAACTCTGAATTCAAACCTGTTAAACTCCGCTTAAAAAATTGACCTAGTGTCATATCCTGCCTGAGCGGAGGGGTTGGTAAATATGATCTCACAGATTATCCCGCATTACACAGCATGGTGGGAAATGCAGGTGAAGTAAGGACAAACTCATATGCGATATTCTCCTATGGACTCCTACACATGGACGCACCAGTGTTGACCAACTAGCAAAGACGTATATACACCAGCTCTGTATGGACATTAGATACAGTTTGGAGGACCTGCTAGGAGCTATGGATGATAGTGACGGATGTTGAGAGAGTCAGGAAACTCCGTGCAATCAGCGCATGATGATGATGATATATATTTTATTGGTGATACTCTATTTATGACTAAAATTTTTATATTTGCTTCAAACAGTAAGTCAGCCAAAATAGCACATAATCGCGAAGTTATTATTAGAGCAATACGCTTAGAATTCACTCAGACAATAAGGTAATTTCCAGTTCAATTTGTAAAGGACTGATAATATTGTATGGCGAATGTAATTTTTTTAATCATCCAACTTCTTGCTTTAACTGCAATAATTATGAAAAAGTAATTAGAGATCCCAACATGTCATCATGAAAAGCTGTTCGGAAGGGAACACAACTGCTTCCTTGGATTTCTTGTATATACATATATAGCTCTGCCGTAAGATATTCGACTGGCGTAAAGTCAACCGGGTTTCTATCCCTGCTTGAAACATCTCGTGTGTCTAGCTATCCAGATGAGTTGTGATACAACAAAACCCTCTGTGGATGATATATATATATATATATATATATATATATATATATATATATATATATATATAGCCGTGTTATTTAAATTAACATATTCTCAAAACGAAAATTAAAAAGAATATTCGAAATAAATATCATTACGTGCTCGTGGGGGCTTTCATGCTCGATGTATCATGTGAATTTCGCATAAAACCAAACGACAGAAAATTTTCTCTCTTCTTATCGAATTTTCAAACTGGTACAATCGATCAGCTTTTGCTGGAGGTCAAGAAAATCTCTTCTTTCCTCCAGAACTCTTCTTAGAATGTTGGCATCGCTAGCATATGATAACTTTTGCAATTCTCTGCCTTACTTTTACACATTCGTAAGTATTTATTCTATCGATTGTTCACACCGTTACAATCTGTTGGATCTGAGTGGAGAACAATTGAGGTCAAGACTGTTCATTACTTCAGCACTTCACTTAATATTCTTTTTACTGAATTCTTGTACTAGCAGTAGCGGTTTTTTGGTAGGGTTAAAACCATAAAATATTTTGAGTCATTGAGATTCTGACGTATCATCTTATCCAAGAAAGGAGACAAGCCTTAGTTGTTTTAAGTAAAGAAATAAGAATCTTTTAAATAACGGATGTAGTCGTTCCAGTTTACTACATGAAAGAAAGTAACAAAAGATATATGAAAAGGCCCTGCCCAGAATCTGCGGATATTGTTGAATATGGGGGTTACTGAAGCGCTCATGAATGTTGGCGCACTGGGACCGCTTCCCAAAGGTCTTCGTTTGAGAGATGGGGACATTTAGAGAACTGAGAAGTAATTAGATCTTTTATAAGTGGCGATGTTCAAGTTAGCAAGGATATTGAGAAGAATGATAGAAAGTTGGGAGAATTTGCCACAAGAATTTTCCCTTTTGAAAAATTATACAAATATTAACCAGATAAACACATGGAAATTCTACGGTTTGATTAGAATTATTATACAAATTACACACACACACACACACACACACACACACACACACACACACACACATATATATATATATATGTGTGTGTGTGTGTGTTTGGTTGGGCAGCAGACTTTCATTTAAGCATGTTTGATTAAATAATAAAGACACATTTTGTTAAGATCCTTTCACGTTTCCTGATAAGTGTCTTGGTTTCAGATTGTAATTGACCGAAGAATTTATCAAAATTTTCCCGAGCGATTTCGAAACTTTTCTTAGGCCCTTATCAGGGGTTGTCTGCATGTATAAAGAGTGTTAAAGAATTTTTCGAAAGAATTTTTTAAAGTTTTTTTATAACATTACAAAATTACGTAAACACAGAGTTGGATAAAACTGAGATGCTGATAAAAAAAAGAAGGCTATCTACAGAAATAGAATATTATCAAAAATATAAAATATTAAACAAAACAACAACAAAAAAAAAAAGGCATTTGAAAACATTAACGCTATTTTCAAAATTAATTCTATTGATTTTAGGTTTTTTGCTTTTATATATAGGACTTTTAGGATTTGTGGTCGTAGCTAATTAATTTCGTGAACTATTATAGTGGTGTTTTCAACAAAAATATTGCACAATTTGGATCTGGGAATAGAAGAGGTTTTAAGATGTAAGGCTATGGAACTAGAATCATTAAGGTGTATCGTAAGCCGTCTTGAAAGAGTCGTAGTGTTAAGACCAGCGTACGTATTATTTTCGCTTGAGACAGTTTCCCAAGGGACATTTGAACATATATACGACGTCTGTACCGTCAAGAGGTTTAGTGGAGGGGGGGAAGTGTTATTTAAAATAATTAGGTAGGATATTTTAAATTTATTGTAGTAAATAATAAATCTTATGTTTTTGGTAGGATCGGTAGAGAGAACATTTTTTTGGATAAGATTTTTTAGCATATATTCATCTTTCTTATAATTACTATGAAACTGGTTTTTGTAGTAAAGGTTTATAGATTATTTATGGTTTAGGGTATTGTCTATGTTATGTTGTTCTATGTTGTTTTATTAATGAAATGTTTAATTTAGTTTAATGTAGTTGGCAAATCCATTATTAGTAAGGGTTTGTTTCATATTTTTAGTTCATTAAGATAGTTCGAGAGGAAGATAGCAGTTTATCTCTTGAAATAAGTGTTTCTATGAGGGTTCTTTTATAACGGAAGGGGCATTCACTATGGAAATTGAGGGTGCAGGGATTAATGTTGATAGTTTTTTTTATATGTGGAGATGGTATATATATATATATATATATATATATATATATAAAGATTGAAGAACAGGCAATGAGAAAAGTTTTAGTTTGAAGAGTGCACAATGTTATAGCAGAGCAAATTTGATATATTTTTTCTTGTATACATTTACCTAACCCATCCTCTCGTGTAGGATGCAACACAAGGTCAATTTTTAGGCGGGGTTTAACAGGTTTGAATTCAGAATTTTCTTTCTCCTATACGGGTTGCCATACCAAGATTATAGTGGCAAGTCTGCCTTACTATTTACCTATTGTAGGAGAGAGAAATGCAAACAGCCTCGTCCAGGTTTTGAACCATGTTCCTTTCCAATGAAGGTACCCATTATTTCACTACGGGCCTCTCCACTCTTTCATTATATACCTATAGATATTAAAATTATCGACATAATAAGTCCGTTACTTAAGTTATGTGGTAAAAGTGACTAATATTACATAGAGTATATATGCGGGTCGTTAAAAAAATTCTTAGCCAAACACAGAAAGAATTATCATAGCAGAACATTTTTGATGTTGCAGCACACGACCGTTTGTAAATAATCTTTGGAGCAAAAGTGTGGACAAATAAAATGAAGCACTTCCCGCACCCCCCAAAAACAAAAAAAGCAAAAACAAACTAAAAAACCCATAAAACACAAAAATTCTTTTGATACACCCGAATAATACTAATAATATTGGGTTGACATAAATATATACATGCATGAAAAAATCGTCGGAATAATCCTCTGTAAAAATAAGCCAAAAGAAAATATTTTTGATACTTCCAAATATTTTACGTGTGTAACCTCGAAAAGGATATTTACTTACTGGAAATGAATAATTATGAAAATAAAAATAGTAATAATTATAATAATGATGACAAGAAATGTAGCTGAGAACAAAATGCATAAGGCCATACATCCCAGAGTTGATAGAGATGGACAATATGAGTCAAGAAAAGAAAGAGGAAGAAGATTCGCCAGCATTGAAGATGGCGTCAATACATCGATACGATGACTAGTAGACTACATAAGAAAGAGCAAAGAAAAAGTTATTACATCGACCAGAAACAGCACAAACAACACAAGGATTAACAGAACAACACTTACTAGAAAACAAAAATGGGAAGAAAAATAACTGTATGAACATTGCAAGCGACAAACAAGCAAAATCTCACATGACAAAACTTGGACATGGCTAAGAAAGGGAAACCTTAAGAGAGAAACTGGATCTCTTCACATAGCAGTTCAAAACAATGCCATAAGGACCAACTATGTTAAAGCAAAAACAGTGGTAATAGAGACGAAACGATCAATCATATAATAAGCGAATGAAGTAAATTAGCGAAAAAAGAATGTAAGACAAGCACAGATTGGGTGGGGAAAGTAATCCACTGGTGCAAGACATTTAAATTTGACCTTACGTACAAGTGGTACATGCACAACTTAGAAACCGTCCCGCAGAATGAGACACACAAACTTCTCTGGGATTTTTGAGATATAAACGGATCACCTAATTTTTGACAGATGACCAGACCTAGTGATCATCATCCTCATGTCATGCCGCCAGCACGGATCTCCCTGACCCTCACCCACCACCCGTCTCTATTGTCCATCGCTCCCGGTAGGTTTTCAAGGCTACATCCTGTATATATGATTATCGCGCTGGGAGTCTCATTAAAAGTAGCTACCATCATTCTCGGTTGTATTTTCTCGATGCTATTTTGTGATTTTAGGGCCCGTGGTCCAATAAGCATACCTACTCCTCTTATCGTAGCATTGACAGAGTTTTTCCATGTTGATGCAGTGGCTAGCGTCCATCCATTGCCAGTATCGCGATATTCAATATCCTCGCTATGAGTGTATCTGTGTTCTTGTCCATGTTATGATTAATCGCCGAAGCTCTCAGCTCCCGTAGTTGTCTTATTTTATTTAAAGTTCTAACGTTGAATGTCGTTATTTGTATGGTGTGTTTGCATTTTAGTAATTTTTGTTTTAGTTTGAGCTCTGTAACTGATTTTTCGAACACTGAGGCCAGGGCCCCAACCTCAGCAGGACGCACCCCTTTTTTACCCGCGCGAAGATCGATGCGGTTTGGCCTGGTGGTTTGAATGTGGTTCATGGTAATCTTTCGATGGTTGTGTTTTTATTCTCATCAACAGAAGCCACCCTTATAGATGAGCAGCAGTAGTTCCCCGATCGAACTATTTGATCCTGGCCGTGTAACCGTAGGATTCATACGCACAGAGCCGGGTTAGGCATGGTGTTAAACCATCAGAGGTTTTGTCCGCTCGCCTTTACGTCCACCATGCTGCTTCTCATGGCTTTCAAATAATCTTTTTCTTTTCCTCTTCTGCCTGTATTAAGTTTTAATTTAGTAAAAGTCCACAATTACTTTCTATTTCAAATTTCATCGGAGTCCTAATTTATGATTCTTAGCATCCTTATAGGCATTCTATTTTTACGCTAAATTTGGTTTTCAATTTCTAATAAAGGCCAACCGTATTAGCTTCTCTTGACAAGGTTCAACTCTTACTTGGAATTATAGTATTTATCTTTTTGCATTTAAAGTACAGATAATATACAGCAGTGATTTTACAAATAAAAAAATAAAATTATTCATGCATTTTAAAATGACAATATTGTAAAAGACAATATATATCTGACCGTTACTTGAACTCTGCCAAAGGTGGAGTGGATTTGCCAAGTATTTTGGTAGTATGTTTAACACAGTCCGTGTAGTCTAAATGTCACCTAGGCTCCTAAATATTTATTCTTTTATACAGACATACACGTGTTTTCTAGCGCTTTAGTTGTGTGTGGGGGGAGACCTTGTGATAGTCAAGAAAAAAAAAAAAAGAAATCGCCAGATAGAGGACTTTCCCTTCCCAGAAACCACAGAGTGAAAATAAAAGAAAACGAAAAGAGAAACAATTACCAAGACCTTGCTAGAAAACTAAAGAAACTATAGAACATGAAAGCAATGACATTCGTAATTGGTACACTTGGGACAACCCCCAAACAATTGGTAATGGGATTGGCAAATTTAAAAATAAGAGGACAAGTTGAGACCATCTTGATCACAGCATTATCAAGATCACCCTGAATACACAGAAGTGTCCTGGAGACTTGAGGAGACTTGCTGTCACTCAAACTCCAGTGAGATACTACCAGCTAACGCTGTCGTGAAAAACTTTCAAAGGAGTAAATAATAATAATAATAATAATAATAATAATAATAATAATAATAATAATAATAATAATGTTCTTAAAGGTTGAAAAACGCTAGACCGAAAGCCAAATAAATAAAAACAAAATATAATAAAAGCAAACATAAATACATAAACCTTATCTTCAAGGAAGATGAAAAAAAAAAGGAAAAAAATTAGAAAAAATTGCCAGTTCTTTCTCCGCCCCTCTCGTCTCAACTTGTGGGTTTAAACCATAATTAGTTTAAAATATGCCGTCGGCCCTACCTAGTCGGGTATTTCAAGTCAGCAAATCATATTTTCTCAGTCATGCAATCCAACGACTACTTGTTCGGGTGACATAGCTGATTCTAATCTTTAAGGCTGTTTCGTCTTACTGGACGGCCTAAAAGAACAACAACGACAACAAAATTAAAAAATCCCTGCCCCCCCCAATCAAACAAACTATAGCAGGTGGGGAAAAATGAAAAAGGAAAATAAAAGTCAAAAAGGATGAACAGAACCATCCTTCTTTCCTTCCTTCCAACTTTTTTTCTTTGATTTCCTTTCTTTCCTTTCTATATTTTCTCTTCCGTTCGTTCATTTTATCTTTACTTTCATCTGTTTTTTTCTGTACTTTCTTCCTTCTTTCCTTCCCGTTTTCTTTCTTTCTTTCTTTTTTCTTTCTTTCTTTCTTTCTTTTAGATTCGTTCTTTCTTCCCTCAATTCTGTCGCTGTTTCTGAAATATTGCTCTCTTTCATTCGACTGATTCATTCATTTCCTTTTTCCCCTTGCATTTAACCCTTTCATCTTTCAGTAACTTCCTTTCCGAAAGGCTTTTAGGGGTAAACGAGACAACCCAGTGACCCATTCGGTCACCTTTTGGGAAAAAAACTAGTGCATTCTGCTGTGAAACAAAATCCTGAGTGGTATTGCTTTGGTTTTGATTTGGATATTAAAAGAGAAACATGTTTAGCAAGACGAATATTAGTCTAATTTAATTCATATTTCTGCTTTTCTCGTTTCCTTCTTTTGATTTTTATTAATTCATATCCATCTTTCTTCTCGTTTCTTTCTTTCTCTTTGTTATTACTTCCTTTTTGTTTTTACTCACGTATTGTTTCTTTATTCCATCTTTCTTTATTCCATTTTTCTTTTACTTCATCAGTTTGTTCATCCCGTTTGTTTCAACGTTTTTCCCAAGGGAACTATTGTGAAGTCAATTTTTTTACAGTCAGTTTCATTATTTAATAGAACAACATTGCATGTTGTGACACAGTAAGAAAATGTAAATATAGAGATACACAACATATTGTAGACATACATTCCAAATTATTTCGATGCTAGATATTCCAGTGACTCTTTGGGTCATCCTCAGGAGAAAAAATCGTGCATTCTGATGTGACCAGAATAAATGTTCTATTTTCCTGAATAGTATTGGTATCTGTGTTTTATAAAAACAAAACAAAACAAAATAAAACAAATAACATTTATTAAGAAAAGAACGAACGCATATCAGGTTAAATAGACCTCTTACTCACGATTTTACTGATTCGGTTTCTTTTAGTCAATATATATATATATATATATATATATATATATATATATATATATATATATATATATATATATAGCCATCTTTTCTTCAGTTTCTTACTTTGCCTTCGCCATTTCTTCTTTTTCGTTTGTCTCTAACTTCATTAGTTTTTCATTCCATTTTTCGTTCATCTATTCTTTTTCGTTTGTCTTCCCCTTCATTTCTCTGATGTGATGCTTGAATGAAAAGTTGTCACTTGATCCCAAACAAAACCCAAAAGCCATTGATTGTAAGTTTCATACTAACAATGGAAAGAAGTTGACAAACACGTTGTCTTTTATTTGCCCGTTTTATTCGGGGTTTTCTTTTAGTCGACTCTTATGTTGTGAATTTTCAGACCTTCGTTTTAGGCAGAGGAGAAATTCTTTAGTTTGGATTAGTCTACTTGTTTAACGGCATATCATCTCCCTATGGGTTATTTAATGCTGAAATTTGATTCATTTCTTAGTTTGTGACTACAATTATAATATTTTCAGTGTTCCATTTCATTTTTTAAACATTTTACTTTTTTTTATCTGTCTATAATTATTTTTTGCATACTACTAGATGACAATATTTATTCTTATACACACATTTGTAAATACGGTTTCAAGTATTTCTATCAAATACTAATAGTTTATACATAATTACCGGGTTTTTAGTAACTATTCCTATTTAATAATAATCATTTGTTTGCACACAGTTATATCATTTCAAGTAATCCTAAGAAGCATCAATAATCTGCAAGTAATTATATGGTTGCAAATAACTAATAATAATAATAATATTTAACCCTTATTAAAGAATTATTGCTTCAAGCAAATTTACTTATATTAATAATTTGCATACAGGTAATGGTTTCAAGTATTCATATCGAATACCAATAATTCTATTTAATAATAATTATTTGCTTGCATACATTTATTCCACATATTCCTATCCAATACAAATAATTTTCAAACAGATCTATTTGACCGATAGTAATAGGGCCGGAGTACACACTCAGTTGCAATGGCAATGAAGGGCTATTTCACTCTAATGATGTGATATTTAAAAACCGGAGTCTCATCAATAGATGTAGTTTAGTCTCATAATTCGGATATCTTTTTTGGTAAGGCGGAGTTGTGCTACCTTTTTGTAGAGGATACAGCCAACGTATTCTAAACCCCGCAGACATAATAAAGAAATGTTTTGTTTCTCACTTAAATGCTATTATTTATCTTTTTCTCCGATTTTGCTCTTGGGGAACTCGACGTAGTTCCTTCAATCCTGTTAAAACTTCAACTGATCCATTATCAAAATAAATTTTTCCGTCCGCCGTCTCTTTGTCACGTGATATGCTCTCATGATAAGTACACTGTGGACTTCTCGCCTGACCTCTAGGGTCATCTACACGTCACACATCTGTTGTCCTGTTCTGCACTGATCAGCCCAGCCTATTAACATTTCTTTCATTCCGTCTTTCTTTTCCTTCATCGATCGTCCTTTCCATTGTTTCTTTTTGTTCCTGTTCATTTTGTCCGTTTTATTTTTCCTTTCAACATACTTCAATGTTTTTCCGTCTAATCTTTACAGTTATAGAGTTAACAATTAAAAACTTTATTTGTCATTTACACAACCGTAAGCTAATGAGAAATTCCATAATGATATTACGAAACGCCACACGAAGTGCATATGCTTGAAGTTTACATTAAAACAAAATCTATCATTACTATTCAGGAGAAGATTATAACATAAAATTCCTTTTCTTCCTTATCGAAAAATCAGGCCTGTATTTAGAGTGAGTGAGATCTTAAGAGAAGGAAAGTGATCTTTCTGCAAGATGTAACTAATCGTACCAAATTAAAATGGCTGAACTTCAAAAGAAAAAATAAATGAATTGTTATCTTAAATTGATTATTCACATCTAATTAAACATTTCTAGTTAGACTAGGAGGTAATTCTTGAAACTGGAGTGTTAAAATAATTACATAACATTATCACTTTAGACAAACAATGCGGACAATAAAGTGCTTACACCGATAAATCTTTTAAGTGCAACACACTTAAATAAATATTTCATTTCTGTTCAAACCTTAAAATTTTTGGTAGAATAATATCAACTTCATAAGATTCTTATTATTGGTTAATACCTCTTCGGTTATATGGTTTTATATATGGTTTTATATTTTAAAGGAGTAATAGAAGTTTTAAACCGGTGGATATAAATTTTTAATAGGCAAAAACGTTGTAAAAGAGACATTATTTGGTAAAACGAAAGAAATTGAAATAATTCTTTTTACCTCAGTCTTTCTAGTTGTGCCTGCGATCTAAGTCTTGGTCTCTTACATTCTGTAGATTTATACGTTCAAACAGCATGATAGTGTTGGTTGTCACTAAATAACTTTGTGGATTTGTGTCGAACCAAGTGCAATATAATATGGAGAGTGCTCAATATCTAGGATAGAGTTAATAATAATAATAATAATAATAATAATAATAATAATAATAATAATAATAAATAAATAAATATGTATTAGATATATATATTTAGTTCCATGGAATTTAGACCGTGACCCCTGGGTTTCATGGTTCTATATCCATTATAATTCTGGTCTACCATACTATAACCGTTTAAATACGCTTACGAATCAAATCTTCATTCATTCCCTTCGACATGCAAAGTTGATGTTCCGTTCCTTATCTATAATCACCTACACACACAGAAATAAAATAATGTAGTAAAAATAAGATACACCGACGACTTTTTATCTAGTTAAAACAACGAGCTGCGTTTATACCTTCACATACACATACACTGTATGCCACCCACACATACACACAATAATACACAACTATAACCCACACAAACACACGCTCACACCCACACACACTCACACACTTACAATCACACGTAAAGATTCCTACGAAATCCCAACGTAGTTTTTCGATTTTCGATTCATTTCATTTTGTTAACTGCTTGATGATTGTTGTTTTGTAAAAAAAAATCCATGAAACCCAGGGGTCACCGTGTAGATTTCATGGAACTAAATATATATATCTAATATATATTCATATATTTTATATATATATATATATGTGTGTGTGTGTGTGTGTGTGTGTGTGTGTGTGCGTGTGTGTGTGTCTATCCCGTCGATCTCATCGTATGTGGGGGACAACATTTTAGTTAGAGATATGAAAAGATGGAATACGTACGTATACAGGTTATTTGTTTACAGTAGTGAGCCAGTTACACTTCTTGGATAATCTGACAATAACAAAGGATGCACCGGAGTGAGAAAGATTCTCCTGAAATAAAGATTTGAATTTAGATTTTTATCTTCGCGATAGGTCACCAAAGCTAGAAAGACCCATCTATCCAACTATTTTACTCACAGCTGAGGTTCACACACACACACACACACACACACACATTCATACATATATATATTACGCTCAAGCACAGAAAATTAAGTATCTTGAGAGAAATATCAGAAAGTTCAAGGTTATATTTGAATTTCTCCTTAGATCGAAGCAAATGTCTGTTTTGACCCTACATTATATATATATATATATATATATATATGTAAGAATCATTTAATAAATAAGGTGAGTTTTACCGAAGAAGTTGGAAATACGAAGTCCTTTTTCTATTTTTTAAAAGGAAATCAGTCGTGATGGTACCAAGGAAAGATTTTTACACGACCTTTTTACTGACAACTGCGCTCAGAACTTTTTCTTTACCGGAGAGTCAGTGTGTTTCACCTCCATGAACTGTCTTTTCAACTCAACCTTGTACTTGCAAATCCATGTCTAGCCCATTTGCAAAGATTTTTGTCAAAAACATGCACATAAAAAATTCTTCAGTAAATTTCATGTGGTTTGCACTTGTCAGCCTTGGGAACTCAATTTGATTTGCCGCTAAAGCAAATATTTTGGTAATTTTAAAATAATTTTCGATATAAACCAATTCCAAAAAATGTAGAATATATACTAAAGAAAAAAAAAATTTTTTTGCAAAAAGATGATTTTCTTCTAAATCAAGACCACCAGGATTTTATTTCCAATATAACATTGTACAATCAAGACTAGTTAGGTATTATTTTTACCAAACGCCCCAGAATTGAAACCCGTGAATCATAAATTAAATTTATGATACCAGATTCTGTAACTAAAAGTAAATTTGTATATATATATATATGCTACTTATTTTCAGATCAATATATATTAATCTTTTTTGCTAGAGACTTTCAGAGCCTTATAATTTAGTTATCAATAAATATGAACTTAGAACATCTGTTATGAATTTATTATTATAATGTTCTTCAAGAACTAATAAAATCCTAGTATATTTAGATACTGAACTTTTTCTTATAAAAGAATATTTTGGGTTATGGTTACTTATAGTTAATTTCATTGGTACGTATTGAACTCATTTTTCGGGCAAAATGAAAAAGATGTGAATATTTCGAACGTTTGCAAGCCACTTCGAACCAGGAAACCTTCATGTACGTGATACACGCATAAATATGCACGTCTGTTGAACGAAAATCATCAACAAGTCAGAGGGCAAAGTTTTCTGACTCTGTCTCTCTAGCCATCCATTCCAATCATCCCTTACTTTTGGCAGATCTTCTTGGCTGCATCGTGTGTCCGTACAGAACAAATGTAAGTAAGTTTTAGTTGATCGGCCTGCACTGGCAGATCCTCGGAAAAACGTCGATCATGCGTTCGATTTGCTTCCCTGGCAGTGCTCAGTTTGTCTTATTCATCTTACTTAGATTGTTTGTGAGATGGGAGGTAGGTGGCCATACAACTGCTGTTGTGGAGTGTTACTTCCAGGATTTGTTTGAGACGGCACGCAGTATTCTTGAGTAATTCGCATCAAGCTTTTTCTATATGTTTTGTTAGCGTCCATATAGTAGTATGGACACAGCTACAGTTTGGAAGAAATCCTGTTTTATTGACCTGATCAAATTTCCATATGGTCGATAAACAGTCAATAGCAGTCCACGCCTTCACAAGGCGTATATTGACATCATTTTCAGAAGATAAGATTTTGCTACCAAGGTGTGTGAACTGGTCTACTAATTTTAGAGGCTTGCTATTCTTCAAATTTGATAGCAGGATATCATTTAGGGTAATAATGCCCAAATGTTTTTTTTTCTAAGATTTTGACAGTTTTAAGTATCATCTTTTAAAGAGGCTATCACAGCAAATAATGTGTTTTATGGACTTGTTTTATTTGTTTCATTTTTTCTTTGTATTTATCTATTGAAAGAGACGCAAATGTTGCTTTAGAACTTCTTCCATCAATGTTCCTCGACCATATCCCTTTGTTGGTTACAAACCCAAAATTTCAAGTTCAGTCTTTTGGGGAGTGTTTCACACTAAATCGTCCAGTGTCGCCTCAAAAGAACATTTACATGCTTCTGTATACTCCTTCAAATCCCAGAAGTTGTTAAGCACATCGAAACTCACACACACTACATCTATACACAACTTTATTCAGGTTTGTAAACACGCCCGAGCGCGCGCGCGCACACACACACACACACACACATTTAAATACATATATGAATATGTTTGCATTGTGTGTGTAAGAAAATATATTACTCTGAGTGTTTATATATAATTATGATCATTCGCACAGCATTAAATTGTGGAGTGGTATCTATCTATCTATCAATCTATCTATCTATCTATCTGTGAGAATATATATATACATATATATATATATATATATATATATCATCATCATCATCATCATATCGTGCTGGCAGCACGGATATCCCTGACCCTCTCTCGCCACTCCTCCCTATCGTTCATCGCCCTAGGCAGGTCTTCAGGACAACAACCTGTATCCTCACATAGCTGCTGAATGTACGTTCGTGCTGGTCGTCCTGCTTTTGCGCGGCCGTGTGTGGGGATCCATAAGAGTACATCTCTTATGAGTTCATCTCTGCTTCTCCAGCAATGTCCTGCATGTCTGGTTCGTCTAACTTGAATAGTTTTCGTGATAGGGGGCAGGTGGCCGTACAGTTGGTGTCTTGTGGGGTGTTGCTGCCAGGAACATGTTTGGTTGATTACTGCGGATTGTTTCTTTTTTAAAATCTTCAAGTGAAGACGTTTAAGTCTTCTCGCCAGTCTTCGTATGTCTGGGTCAAATTGGTAGAGAAAGAACCCTATATTAGCCCAAGAACTTTCGACCATTTTTCTGGTCATCTTCAAGGGTTGTCTTTGGCCGTTTGCTTCAGTGAGTTTTATATTTGTTTAGAGTGGCTTATATTTATTTGGAGTGTTTTTTTAATAAATCATAGATGGGGGTTGCTTCATTTATTTTTATAAATTATAGATTGGGTTGGTTCATTAATTCATATATATATATATATATATATATATATATATATATATATATATGAATTAATGAAAAAAAACCACTTTATATATATATATATATACACATTATATAAAACACTTTATATATATATATATATATATATATATATATATATATATATATATATATATATAAAGTGTTTTTACAGTCAAAATATTAATGTGTATATATGTGTGTATGAGCTTGATATATTTACCTGAAATTGGTTGAGATGTTTCTGTGGCATAATGGCTAAAGTACTAAACTACTGCGTCAAAGTAAGCGAGTTGGAAATCCACTCGCGCTATTGGACCCTATAAAAAGGTATGGACACACTCATCCCATCCTCCACTGCAGCTATGGGTTAAGTTGTACTTCTGCTGTTCTTCCAGAAGGATATCCTTGGCATTAAATAACCTACAAAAGTTGATATGCCTTTAAACAAGGAAACCGAAACTCCGAAATGAGCTGTGTTTTAATGTCATTTGTAGTTTGTTGATATCGTATATATCATATCTTAAATCTATAAATTTTATATATTTGTTAATATATCATATGTATGCATGGGTTTGTATGTGTGTGTGGTCTGGGAGTTCGTATGAATAGATATGTAGGTTTTTGATAATAGATATGATCAAAAGAATATGGTTACTTAGTGTTTTACAGCATATCAACACTTGAAGATTATTTTATGTTATATACTGTATATATATATATATATATATATATATATATATATATATATATATATATATATATATATATATATTCTTCTAGTTGACAATTTCACCTACCTAGGAAGCAGTGTCTCATCAAACGAAAAAGGCATCGACACGCGGCTAACGAAGGCATGGACAGCTATCGATCATATGGAAGTCAGACCTGACCGATAAAATGAAACGCAGTTTCTTCCAAGCTGCGGTTGTATCGATACTGCTATATGGATGCACTACTTGAACGCTAACAAAACGGCTGGAGAAAAACTAGACGGCAATTACACAAGAATACTGCGAACAATATTGAACAAATCCTGGAGGCAGTACCCCACAAAGCACCAACTATACGGCCACCTACCTCCCATCACGAAAAGCATCCCTGGCAAACCAGACATGCAGGTCACTGCTGGAGAAGCAGGGACGAGCTCATAAGTGATGCACTCCTATGGACCCTCACATATGGACGGGCAAAAGCAGGACGACCAGCTCGAACATGATATATATATATATATATATATATATATATATATATATATATATATAATTTGTAAGTGAATAGTTCCTTGGTAACTTTATTTTTAATGACTTGTTAGAGCTCATTGCCTTGCTCACAGTTAGATGGTTATAAGTATTGCTCTCTAACATTAATAATTTCATTCAATATTAATCCTTTGATTGCGAAAAGAAAAATAAGGTGTGAGTGTGTGAACGTGTGTTTGTACGTGTGTGTATGTATTTGTGAGGTGCATATGAGTGCATGCATGTATTAGACAAATATATTTTGAAACATTTTTTTATTGATATTCATGTGTGTATTTCTAAGACTTGTGTTCACTTGGCAATATCTTTTGCTGTCAGTTCATATCTATCTATCTATCTATCTATCTATCTATCTATCTGTAGATGTATCAATAAATATGAAGCCTAGTCAGTTGAGGAAAAACAAGAAATATTCATTTGAAAATCCAATCTCTTTCCTGATCTGTGAATGTAATTTAGTTATGAATATTAACCATATTGACCAAAAATTCAATATATATCTAGGAATCTGTTCATTGATCTACCATCTTATTGATTCATTTTATTCAATTAATTTAATTTTGGGCCATAAATTATTTCCTTTATATATATATATATATATATATATATATATATATATATATATATATATATATATATTGATATTTTTGTTAACGATATTCTAAGTGTTTTTCAAGATAAATAGGACTAACTGTTCCTTGAAGAGAGGTTAGAATTTTAGCTATCGGTATTATTAAAACATAAATAAAAGCTTGTGCGAAGGGGTTGGTAAATACATACATTAACATATCAACAACATATATATATATATATATATATGTATATATATATATATATATATAAAACGTATCCCTAAAATTCCTGAGCTCTGTCGACGAAGTTTAGAATATGTTGACTCCATCCTCTGCAGAAGGAGAAGGCCCACCCCAAAGAGTGGTGTCCTGGATATGATAATGAACTGAACCTGGTGGTGAGGTAGCAATGCTGGAGCTTTAGAGAGTATGGATTACCCCTTCATTGTCATTACTCCCAGGTCAGCTTTGACCCAGATTGATAGTTACTGTCAGAGTACTATCTGTGGTTCAAATAGATCTTTTCAAAAATTATTTGTATTAGATTTGAATACTTGAAATTCTATAAATGTGTGCAAACAAATGATGATTAGATATGAATAGTTATTTGAAACCATATAATTGCTTGAACTATTTGTATTCGGTAGGAATACTTGATGTCATATATCTGTGTGCAAAGAAACGATTATTGATAAAAGTATTTTGTAATTATGCTCGAAGCATTGCACAAATTATTTTATTTTATTGACCTAGTGGGTAGAGTGTTCGCCAATGATCCTGGAGACCGGGGTTCAATCCCAGGTCGTGTCATACCAAAGACTTTAAAAATGGTACTTGATACCTCCTAGCTTAACACTCAGGAATATAAGGTAAGTATCAAGGGTAAAGTGGAGCAATCTAGGGAAAGGAGTAGCGCCCTCCTCTACACTTCGGTGTTGTTGCTATTGAAAAGGGAGCCTTCGGGTCGCCCTCGACAACGGTCCCCAACTTTACTTTATTAAGTTAGAGGGCTCTTGCAATGCGAAATAATAATTATTTGAGTCTAATTTGAACATCCAACGCCGAGTCCATTTAAAAAAGTCACTGACGAAGAAGTTTCACTTTGAAATTAATTAGGCTTAAATAACTATTATTTCGCATTGCAACAGCCCTCTAAATTAATTCAATACTATGAAATAAGATTATAGACAAATAAAAATGTGTCGATAAAAATGAAAAGGAAAATATTGTTAAGATTTGCAATCAATTACAAATAAATCAAATTCTATATTGTATAACTCATAAACAGTTGATATACGGTTTAAACAAATCAATCAAAGCAAAACAAAAATACAAATATTCCGGACTCCGGAATCGTAGTAAGCGAGTTCGTACTCCAGTCGCATGATTACGTTCACTTTCGAGCAAATACCCTTGGGAAAGTTATGAACCACCTTATCCTCCCAGCTATGGGCTAAATAGCACCACTGCTGTTCTTCTAGGAGACTGGCTTTGGCATTAAATAACCTTGAAAGGTTGATATGCTATTAAACAAAGAAATCAATCCAAATATTCCCATCAATGTTTCATTGTAAATATCACCTGTGCTTTATACGATATTTGCAACAGAAAACAATTGACGCTTATGGAATCCCCATGGTGTAATAGTTAGAGTGTTGGACTATGGGTTCGTAGAAAGTGAGTTCTACATTCAGTCACGCTATTACGTCCACTTTCTGACGCAATACCCCTAAGAAAAATATAAGCCCCTTATCCTCCCGTGTATGGGTTAAATAGTGCCACTTCTGTTCTTTTAGAAGGATTTGGCATTAAATAATCCTAGAAGTTTGAAATACCATAAAAACAAACAATTGAGAGTTAAATTATTAAAATAAGAACACCAATAATAAATATTTCTTAACTTCCCAAATTAGTATCGGCCTCGTGGGCAGTGTGTTTACCAATGGTCTGGGAGACTGGAGTTCGATTCTAGTACGAGTCATTCCAACGACTCAAAAATGGTACTTAATATTTCTTTGCTTAACACACATGAGGTACGTATCAAGCTTAAAGTGGAGCAATCTAAGGAAAGAAGTAGCACCCTTCCCTTGGTCTCGGTATAGTACCTATTGAAAAGGGAGCCCTTGGATCAACTCGACTACGGTGGCCAATTTTACTTTTTATTTATATTAGGATTGACCAGTAGTTTTATTTTGTGCCAAGTTTGAATTCTCACCGAAGTTTTTCACAATTCACTTTTTTAGTACTTAGAATCTATTTCTTTTCCTGCAATGAGTAAATAGTAAAGCAGACTGGGCTCTTTAGTCCTGGTAGAACAAACAAATTTAGAAGAATGATCACTCTGAATTTATTCCACCAGTAAAGTTAATTGATGAGGAGGGTAACTACACACCCAGCTGAATAAAATTTTTAAACGGTGAATGAAATTCTCTTTTGGTCAGTGTTGACCAGTGCCAATCCTTCAACTGGATTTTATTTTTAAGTTAAGTTGGTTAGGTTTTATGGCATATCAACCATTGAAGGTTATTTAATGCCAAATTTATTTTTATCTGTATGAATAGTTCAATTCCAAACAATTCAGTTTAGTATAACTATACAGTTTAGTTCTATTTAATCCATAGGTAGGACCCTATCAGGTGTTACCACTCCGGGAACTGAGTGGACCTGGGAGCGATGCCAACAAAAGGGTACTCTGCATTCCCCAAATCTCCAGCATTATTGGAACCTCACCATCAGATTATTTAGGGTCATATCCGGGACGCTCGTTGGGGAAGTTTTATCCCTCTGCAGAGATGCAGTCGATGTATTCTACAGCCCCAACTAACTGGGCAACACGACACTTGTTGGGGGAGTCTTACCCCTCTGCAGAGATGCAGTCGGTGCATTCTACAGCCCCAGCCAACTGGGCTAACTTTATTCTTAAGACTATGGATAGTAAACAAAAAGATACATATTCAGTTGTTCAAAAATATGTACACCTTTATTTATTTACATATGAGCTGTGCTGTCTGTGGTCATTAAAAGCATTATCTTATAGAATGTACAACTTATAAGTGATTAAATTTAAAGTAAATTTTATTTGATTTCAGAATTGTTGCAATTCTATTTTTGGTTACAGTTTCAATGCAGTAGAGTTTGGTTATAAATCATGTCTAATAATATCCATTCTGATGGTATAATTTTCCACTAGAAATGATAATCTCGTATTTTTGCTTTTTCATTAAAAAGAAATTCTGGAAAATTTTCAAAATAACTAACTTGTCAAATAACAGAAAGAAACAGCAATTTTTTTTTGTCTTCTAAAATGTTGTTCAATATGGATCAAAGAGGTTGAAAAAGTAAATTCTCATGTCTCTGTTTGGAAGAGTTGTCATAGCAGTAAGTTAATTTAAATCTGTTTCTGCTGAAATAGCTTATCTGTACAACCTTGAGAAGTAAAAATCAGATTTAGTTATTGTTCAAATACTTATGAGTTGTACTGTCTGTGGCCATTAGAAACATTATCCTGTAGAAAGTACAACTTATAAGTGATTAAATTTAAAATATATTGTGCATTTGTTCAAATATTTATGAGCGGTATTGTATGTACACTTGTATATATTTTTCTCTTTCTCTGTGTATATAAAATACAGTTATATGCTTTCATACATATTAGTTTATAGTTTTGTGCACATATGAAAAATGTACACGTATATACGTACACTTACACTTATTTATACAAGAAACGTATTGGTCGTGACACAATTGATGGACATCTACTCGCTAAAGACCCACAAAAGCACTTATAAAGTAATCACATCTCCTCATTTCAATATCGCACTGCATTCCGACGTCAACCGGATGTGACTAAAGAGGAGATTTTATGTAAACGCTAATGACGATGACTTAGATTATATCGGTCATTAATCCAATCTGTGTACGTCCAGACAATTGCTGACTCGAGAACAAAAACGACCAAACGATTGGATGCAGAATTTGAAGGGCAAAGAAATTTGCATATTTTTGTCCAATCAAAATACACTATTCTTGATTTGAGGTTTTGGAGAAAACGAGGGAAAAAGTATGAGTTATGAGGTATTCTAGAATGTTCTCGGCAGATCCAAGAATAGAATGAATGAAAACGATGTGCCAAGTGTGTTGAAAGGCAGGATGAATATCCGAAATACCATGTACGGTTCTAAGTTCTAAGTCATTTCCTTTCTGATCTTACAAAGAACTTATCATTCCCAGTATATATATATATATATATATATATATATATAAGTAAGAATAGCATTGACACAGAGTCAACAGTGCTATTCAAACTTCGATCTAGGATTTAATATTATTAAAAATCGAATTATGTAAAACTTATTTGAAACAGAAGGGATATAATCGAAGCTTAGAACAGCTTAAACGTTCGCACTTCCACTCAATCTTGGCTTTCATTGCTAAATTTTCAGAATTTAACTAAATTAGTAACATTACAGATTTGTTAATGCATTTCTTTTAAGACGTATCAACTGATATTGGATCATATTTATTAAAATAAAACCAAACAATTCGAAATCAATAAAACAAAGCAAATATTAATTAAAATAATTTTTTAATGAAAAATGAGCCAAAATTACCCTTTTTATTCACACTGTAAACCGCTATTGAGTTGTGTAAATAAATGCGATTGTATGTAATTCGTAAGTAGTAAAGGCCAATTGTATTAATATGAGAATTTTTTTTAATGATTAAGGTTTAAATAAAGATAAAATCATACAGTTTGATGTATACAAATAAGGAAATTGTCATGTTGATGGTGAAATATTTTCGGTTACAGAAGACACACAAATGATAATAATAATAATAATAATAATAATAATAATAAGAAGAAGAAGAAGAAGAAGAAGAAAAATCGCTAAATTGTCGACTTTTCTGTCTCGGCTAACCACAGAATAAGACTGAAAGAATTTGAAAAGAAGGATGAGTACCTCGACCTTGCTAAGGTATTTAAAAAAACTATGGAACATGAGGGTGACGATTGTACCAATTGTGACTGGTACTTTTGGCACAGTAATTAAGAGATTACTAAAGGGCCTGGAGTACTTGGAAGTTAGCGGACGAATGGAGACCATCCAAAAGACAGCATTATTGAAAACGGCCAGAATACTGAGAAGAGTCCTGAGGCTTGAGGAGACTTGCTGTCACTCAAACTCTAGTGAAAAACGATGACGTGAAAAAACTCTTAAGGAGTAAATTATGATTTATATGTATTTATACGAAAGTTATTCAATAATACTTCTTAGGATGAATATATATGTATATATATATATATATATAAGATCTTTGGATAACCTATTAAAACTGTTATTCGGCGTTTCTCGGTATTACATAACGTTGGTAATTCTACCGGGTATGCTTGTATATATGTGGTAATGCATGCACTCCTCTCTGCTAAAGATACACGTGTGTGGCAATCGAAAATATATTAATCCTTGAGTTGGTAGCATAGCAAGAACTAATTTTCCTGCCATTGTATCGGCTTCAGCAGATTAATTTCTACTTTGAACTCATTTTGCAGGATTTCGATTGTTTGTATAAACTGGCAATCAGTTGATTTATTTTCAACTTACTGAATCGTATTATAATACCACACACACACACACACACACGTCCGTTCCAATCTAACATCGGTCTTGGTAGATCCTCTAGTCAGCATCCAGTGTCCGCGCATACTGTTTTTACTTGTCGGTAAACACTAGTTTGTCCATGTGTAGGAGCCCACAGGAAAACATCACTTATGAATTTGTTCATGCTTCTCCAGTCGTGTACAGTATGTTTTCTTTACCTTACTTGGAGGTGCCCGTGGTGTAGTCGTTATCGTCGTAGTAAATGAACACGGCGACTCGAGTTCAAATCCTGGACGAGACTGATTGCATTTCACATAGCACTAATACCCTTGGGAAAGGTATGAATCCAATTATTCTCCCTCCAGCTATGGGTAAATAGTAGGACACACTAGGTTCTTCAGCCATGGTGAGGCAACTAGTCTAGGAGAAGGAAAACTCTGAATTCAAACCTGTTAAACTCCGCTTCAAAATTGACCTTGTGTCATATCCTGCCCGAGCAGAGGGGTTGGGTAAATAGTACCTTACTTGGATAGTTTGTAAGATGGGAGGTAAGTAGCCAGACAGAGTGCTGGTTCTATGATTTTTCAAAACACAACATAGTATCTTATATTAGTTCCCACGCTCCCCCATGAGGGTTGAGCACTCTGGCGAAGGAATTTTCGGCCGCTGCTCGCATAATGCAAAGCTCTTCGAAAGAATTGAGCACTCTGGTAGCCGATAGGGTATAAAAAAATGTAAACAAACGGACGCTAATACCTTTAAAATTCCCTTATCCAACGTTGGCCGAGCGGTCTGAGACTTAGTCTAACGTAAAGTTGGATGTGTTTCGATCCCGGCTTCAAGCGTCCTACGTGTCTAGCCACACTGAAGAGTTCTGATAGAAAGAAACAGTCTGTCTGAGGATGACAATATATACATATATATATATATATATATATATATATATATATAAGACCACATTTTATCATATATATACATATATATTCTGTAGCATCTGTAGGCACGTTTGTGGTTGATAAGGCCGATGCTTAGAACGTCTATTGATATAATAAAAGATAACGGCTTCTAGCTGGCAAAGGAAAGAAGCAGAAGATATCCCGCACAAACAATCACGGACGCAGACTACCCCGATGACATAGCGCTTCTGGCAAATACACCCACTCTAGCCGAAACCCTGCTATTTAGTCTGTTACGAGCAGCTGCTGGCATAGGCCTCCAGGTCTATGCAGACAAGACGGAATCCATGTGCTTTAATCAAAGAGGTGATATCTCCACACTAAACAGTAATTCTCTGAAATTAGTGGACAAGTTCACCTACCATTAATCGAGACAGATATCGACACGCGACTAGCAAAGGCATGAACAGTTATCTATAGGCTATCGGTCATATGGAAGTCAGACCTGACCGATAAAATAAAATGCAGTTTCTTCCAAGCAGCGGTCGTGTCGATACTGCTATATGGATGCACTACATGGACGTTAACTAAACGGATGGAGAAAAAGCTTGACGGCAACTACATTAGAATGCTGCGAGCAATATTGAATAAGTCCTGGAGGCAGCACCCCACAAAGCAGCAGCTGTACGGCCACCTACCACCCATCACGAAAACTATCCAAGTTAGACGAGCCAGACATGCGGGACACTGCTGGAGAAGTAGGAGCGAACTCATGAGCGTCATACTTCTGTGGACCCCATCACATGGACGAGCAAAGGCAGGACGACCAGCTAGAACCTATATACAACAACTCGGTGCCGATACAAGATGTAGCCTGGGTCGCGTGAGAGTGTCAGGGAGATCCGCGTTGGCGGTGCGACATGATGATGACGATCTACTTATTCAATCGAATCATATTTGAGCATGTGCGTTTTCAGGCTGTTGTTTGATAAGTTGAATTTTGCTAAGGGCTAATAATATCCAGCGTGGAATTCATATTCTTGAGCGAATCATATAGTTTACTCTTCAGCTTTTAAGGCTGACTGCTTTTGTTCCTTTCTTTTCCCAGTCTTGCCTTCCTACAGGGTAGATTCTAAATTTATGCACTTATTAAACATGCATTACTGGAAAGTTCTGCCTGTACAACATGAATATATTCTATTTTTCACTAAATGTTAATTCATCCGTATGACAAAGACTCCTCCGTTTTTTTTTTTGTCACCCTGTCGGGTGGAGCTGTAGAAAATACCGTTGCACCTTTGCAGAGGTATAAGCCCCTCCTCCAACGAGTGTCCTGCATGACACTTAACTGCATCTGACGGCGAGGATTTAGTCTTGAAGCTTTGTTGAATGTACAGTACCTCTTCATTGTCATTACTCCCAAATCCACTCTGATCTGGAGATGTAGTACCGATTAGACTCCTATCTATCGGGGTCAAATAGAACTATTTAATCATTTACTATACTTGAAACCATTTGAATATGTGCTAATAAATGATTAATATCAAATTACATAAGTAGTGTTGAATAGCAATACTTGAAACCATTTAGCAATGAAAAATAAATGAGCTCTGGCTCGTTTGAAAATTGTTTCCTACAAACTATTTACGTAAAAACCACGAATTAGCAGGATTTGGCATTAGATAAACAACAAGAGTTGATATGCAATTAAATCAAATTACAAAACCAAACCAAACCAAATACCCCATTTTTGACCTGATTCTAACCAAAGTTTTTGAAATAGAATCATGGTTGGAAAGATTTTAGATTATTCTTGGAGATCTCGTTCAAAGTAATTTTTATATGAGATCTTTCATCATTTATATCTGATTGTCCACCTTGCTATAAAAGGGTATTCGTCTTGGAGTTGATAATCGTTACAAGAGGCTGTCCGTTCTCTCCCTTACTTTATGCACTTAAGCCCGCTTAGTCAAGACCTGGTATTGTGCTTAAAGGACAATCATTTAATCTCAACTAGCCTAAAAAAAATTAGTAAAAGAAGAAAAAATGATTAATATTGCCTCTCCAAGACTGTAAAAGACTAAATTTAAAAATTCATTTGAAATATCAATTAACCTATAATGATTTCGAAGTTATTTGATATCTCCGAACAAACCAGAAGCTGTCTTCTGTACGTCAGGATGAGTGTAAACAATTTAGTAATTTGAAGTAAACAAACGACAAAAACCATAAAACCTTATCAGAATAAGAATAATTATCCTAATTATGTTATAAAACAACCAACATTTTAAGAAAAGACTATTCAACAAATTTGGTATCGTGTCTTTGGTTACTTTGTTTGATCTCATATCAACCTTTGTCGATTCCTAAATACCAAAGCCATCGTTGAAGAAGAACATCAATGATACTATTTAATACATAGCTGGTGAATAAGTGTGTTCATACTTTCCCCTTGGGTATTAGTCCAAGAGTTAACGTAATAGCGCGACTGGAGTTCGAACTAGTTTACTTCGAGACCAGCTCTTTGGCCGTTACGCCTCAGGAAATACCCCCTCATATATCTTAAACTGGTGAATTAGCCACAAGGCGCCAAATGATTTTGTTAAGAAAGTGGAAAATAGAAGGTCTGAATTAAAGAACAAAATGGAATATCAGGTATGTAAAAATCTCCGCAAGGGATAGAACTATAACAGATCATATTTCTCGTCAAAATTATTTTAACAAGAAAGAAATCTCTCGACATTCAGCTTCACTCCGGTCAGCTGATGGATCAAAGGAATTCAATGCTCTCACTGACCTGCCTTTAAGCAGATGGAAAAAATCATCTCCTCTTTAGATCGTATATTTCTTCCACATGTGTTCGCATGGCTTTACATACAATAGTTGTAAAATGTTGACAATATTAATTCATAACGTTGCAATTCTTATAATAGGTGGTATCCAAACGGGTGACCTACCGTATTTGATCAAATATTAGACGTACTTTTCCTCAAATATTAGAATTAAATAAATTTGTTCTAAAAACACAAAAATGTTTCCAAAAAGATCAAAATGTGAACTTCCTAGTTGAATTTTTTTAGGGGTTTACATGTCAAAGGATCTGTTAAATGGTAACAGAGATATTCTCTGATATATTAGGTTGATGTAAAGTTTCCAGAAATTTTTGTTTTTAAAATATTAAGATCGAAAGAAAAGAAAAGAAAAGAAAAGAAAGAAAGAAAGAAAAAAGAAAGAAAAATATTGGCATGTAATCAAAGAACAAAAAAAAAGAAAGGAAGAGAATAAGAAAAAGAAAGAAAGAAAGAAAGAAAGAAAAATATTTACATGTAATCATAGAGCAAAAAAAAAGAAAGAAAGGACGAGAATAAGAAAAAGAAAGAAAGAAAGAAAGAAAAAAAGAAAAATATATTGGTACATAGCTAAAAGGCGAAAAAGAAGAAAAGACATGAAAGAAAGAAAGAAAGAAAGAAAGAAAGAAAGAAAGAAAGAAAGAAAGAAAGAAAGAGAAGGGTTGTGGAGAGCCGAGTACATGACTAAAAACCGTCGAAAAATTAAAAAGTAGAAATAAGTTTCGAATTTGAAATTATGAAAAAAAAAAAAAACTCTAAAAAAAGATGAAAAGACTGAAAAGTAAAAAAAAAAAAATGATAAAAATGGAATAAAAGTAAAATTTATTGATGTAAGAAAAAGTTTCTGTGTTTAGGGCCAAAAAATGTTGTTAATATGAATTTAGAGCATCGTTATTCAGTCATCAAAATATTTTCGTCGGCATTGTAGGACCTTACGACACCTTCAGTTAAATTGTGTCTCCAGCATTTTTTACAGACATTTCTATTCATATAAATTTTCCAAACGATCTGTGAACATGTTAGATCTACTTTGAAAAAGCATTATGATATTCATGCTTCTATTTTGGACGGACTGAGAGTATCTAATTAATATTTCATAGAAATCTTCTTCAGATAAAGAATTTTGTCACGTGATAGCTCACGGAGACGAAGAGGTAAGACTGATACTATTCTCCCGTGTTGCTATTAGCACTATCTAGCCGTCAAAAAGTGACCGTTAGGAAGGAATGTGGGTCACACAGGAGACCAGATGTTCGCACTTAAGTGACCTCAGGTCGCTGGACATCGGAAGGGGAAAGAGAGAGAAACCAAATGATTGGCGGGGACCCCAAACGGAAGTGTGGTTCCCTTCCCCTCAGCGGAAGTAAATAGGAAAAAAGTTAGTTTTTGAGCAAGGCTCGTGGCAGACGGACCATAGCCATTTTACTCCGGGCTAAAGACAAAAGATTAACTGAGACACGAGGGACTCCAAAATCCTTCAAGCCAGTACTAAAAACAGAACAAAGTCTATTAGCCCGTGAAAGAAGAAAAATTCTCCAGTGGAACCCCGTCGAGAAAAAGATAAGTAACTTTGGGACATTTTTCCTTTACACCCAAATTTTGTTTACCACTCTCTCTCTCTCAATTTGAAAAAGGATAAAAGCCAAGAAAAGACATTCATATTCATGGACAATCCAATTATATGTTTTGACACTTTGAACGTATATATATAACCGTAGTAAAGAACCTATGTATTTTCATTTTACCATGTGGTCTATGTTGTTATTCCATGCTTTCCTTTCAGCTTCTATTCGCCTTATGTTATCTTGCTTAGAACTGTCCTATTAATTCCTAAAGTATCACACGGGAAACCGGAGTTGCCGACTACTACAATATTAATATTATTACAACTAAAACCTGTAGGCACATTATCTTCCATTATCACGGGGAAGGAAGAAAGCTGCCTGGTGGGTGTGTGATAGTGTGAAATTTGGAACCCCTTGCCAGCGGCGGTCAGTCTGGTCCTAAATTATTCCCTCACGTAATATGCCAGTTCTTATCTGCCTGAGAGAAGAACTCTGAACAGGACTTATTCTGTAGGGGATCAAGTGCCAACCTGCCCCGTCTTCACACGTGCGAAAATAAAGTCCCGTTTTGGGATTATAGTCGATTTCGCGTCACAATTTGGATGATTAAAAAAATGACGTTTAGTTCGAATGCAGGCACCAACAAAAAGATCATTCATTGAAAAATTGGTTTGGAAATTATATTATTCTCTTTATATATCCTCCTTATCTTCATCGTCAAGTCGAGTTGATGGCACGAAGTTCCCTCAATCTTTTCCCCCATCCATCCTTAATATCCATCATTCTCGGCTGGTTCTTTAGATTGCACCCAATGTCCAAACAGAGGTGATGTAAGTCTTTGTTGGTCGGTCAAGACTGAATTTCTCCTTGCTTCTCAGCATGTCTTGTTCGTCTAACTTGGGCGGTTTTTGAGATGGGAAGTAAGTAGCCATAGATCTGGTGTTTTCTTGGGTGTTGCTTCTAGGGTTTGTTCAAAACAGCACGTTACATTCTGGTGAACTCTCTGTCTAGCTTTTTTTCCGTTTTGTTATCATCTATGAGGTGCATACACACATTATAAGTGACACAGCCACTACTTAGAAGAAAACCCGTTTTATTTTATCGTTTAGATCAGATTTCCATATGATCAATAAATTGTCGATAGTTGTTCACACCTTCAAAAGGTTTATGTTGACATTGCAGTAGATTAGATATTTTCTGCTGCGGTGTGTGAACATGTTCACTAATCTTGGAAACCTGCAACTTGAAGTGGAGATGGCTTGGATAACCTTTCCCACCCGGTTATGTCTAGTCTTACACTCCTTCTGTGCTAATTTGCAGCATTAGCTTATTATGTGATTGATCGTTTCGTCTCTATCATCACATGGACTACATTTGCTATTTTGTTGGGTCTTATCTATTCGCGCTTTTTTTCGATTGGTTCTTATGGTGTTGTTTTGTGCTGTTATTTGGGAAGATTCTGTTTCTCATTTAAAGTTTCTATTTTCTTAGCCACATCCTGGATTTTTTCGTGTGAGATGTTGTTTATTAGTCGTTTAAAGCGCCAATAGAGTTGTTTTTCTTCCAATTTTTGTTTTCTAGTCATTGTCATTCTGTTGGTCACCGTGTTGTTAGTATCGTTTTTGATAGTTGTAATCAGTCCTCCTTCATGTTTTTCTATGTAGTCCTCGAGTCGTTATATCGAAGCGTTAACACTGTCTTTAATGCTGGCAAGTCCTCTTTCTCCCTCATTTCTTGAAACATAAGTCTGTCAACGTCGTCTCTGGGATGTAATGCCTTATGCATGGTCATTAATTTTTTTGTTCTTTGGTCAATTTGCTTAAATTCTTCTCTGGTACACTTCAAAAGGGCCCCGAATATCTTACGAGGTATTTATTCATTTGATAAGATTTTTGCGAAACAGTTCTGTCTCGATTAGTTTTCTAATTCTCCTGAGATATTCGTTTTGAATTTTGTCTTTAATTTCCACTTGTTTAATGGTGTCAGCCTCCAAGATGCCCAAGTATTTGTAGGTTTCATTTTCTCCGAGCGTTCTAATCTTGTCTTCATTAGGTAGTTCCATTCCCTCAGTCAGGTGTCGTTTGCCGCTTTTCATAACTAACATTGCACATTTTTCTGTGCCAAATTCCATTCCTATGTCCTGACTGTATATTCTAACAGCGTGTATTAGAGTTTTGAGTTCTTTTTCATTTTTTGCAAATAGTTTGATGTCATCCATGTATATTAGATGATTGATCTTTTCCTGAGATTTTATAAGTTTGTACGGCTGTACATTTTCTGAGTATGTGGTTGAGTGGTATCAAGTGCATCACCTTATAATATACCTCTTTAGATCTTCAGTGAAGCTACTTTCTCCTGCTGTCAATTCCACTCTCCAAGCTTTCAGAGTTTTTTCAATAACGTTTATGACTTAATGGGAAATTTTGGAAATTTAAAGGTAGTTTTTTTATCCAGCTTTGCGGAACCATATCATATGCCTTTTTGATGTCAATCCAGGCCATAGCTAGATTTTTCTGTCTGGGCTTACTCTCAATTAGGATGTGTTGATCTATGTAAAGTAACTCTGCTGTGCCTCTAGATCATTTTCGGTATCCTTTCTGTTCCTCAAGAAACAATGCGCGGCTTGTTAGCGAGTTGTAAATCTCTTCTCTTATTTGTGCTCTTAATATTTGTCACATCTTCGGTTGGCAGGTTATGGATCTGTAGTTGTTTGGGGCGGTTCCTTTGCTTGGGTCTTTTTGGATCAATGTGGTCTTTCCTTTGGTCATCTATTCGGGTACGTGTGCTCTTTGTAGGTATTTGTTCCTTTCTAGTGCTAGTCTGTCGTGAATGGAGGTGAATTTCTTGAACTAGAAACCATGTATTCGATCATGGCCTGGCGTTATCCTGTTTGATATTTTTTAATGTCGTTTCGAGTAAATCGATGTGTATTTCCGCTTTTGGGCATTCTTCGAGCCCTTCTAATTCTTTTGTCATATTGCTCATGCATTCGGGCATTTCGTTATGTTTTTTGGTTGCCATATTTTTGACCAAAATCGTTTGATTTCTTTTGCATTTGGTTGTTGGTATGTTTTGGGGTCATCTCCTCCCATTTGTTGGTGGAATTTTCTTTCGTTGTTTTGGAATGTTCTGTTTTGTCTGTATTGTTTTACCCTTTGTCAATATCTTTTTAATCTTCCTTCTTTCGCCCGTAATTTTTGGTTTATTTCCTCAGTATTGTATTATTATTTTTTCTTGTGTTGCTTTTTTCTTTTTGTCTCTACATGTTCCAGCGTTTTCCCTTTGTTTTTGGCCTGTTTTCGTAGATTTTTTTATCTGCGTTTCCAGTCGAAATTCCCATCCTGGTTTTGATTTTTTCTTTGTGCTTTTTGAGGGGATCCCGATTTTCTCACAAACTAATTTCGCCCCTGCATAAATTAGTTAATTTAATTCGGTTATATTATTATTATTATTATTATTATTATTATTATTATTATTCCTTTAGAGTTTTTCACATCAGCGTTAGCTGATGGTTTTTCACTGGAGTTAATTATTATTATTATTATTATTATTATTATTATTATTATTATTATTATTATTTTAGTTTTATATTAAATAAGACAACGCGTTTGTTGTTTGAAATAAAAATCTAATATAGAAAGATTTTTATTAAAAATCTTATTGAAACTATCAAGTGGGATTTGTTAATAACTAATAAAAATAATTTAGATAAAGGATATTGTAACTATTTTGAACTAATTTGACTAAATAAGGATATAAGTTGAAATTTTAATAGTATTATTATTGGAAATAATGACAGATGCTTTCTATGTTCTTTGTTATGTATATCAACAAATCTTTAAAATTAAAACTATGTCTAGTTTCTAAATTGAGTCTCAGGAACGCATTTCTATCATCACCATCTCTAAAATCTCCATTGTGTTTATAAACGTTTTTTATCAATATCTGGAAGTTTTACTAATGTAGTTTTCACTACACAGATGATTCTTGTTCAATTCTAATTAATTATATTCCTAATTGTTTTTGAAGAGTGTGTAACTGTCTAAATACCAAAGTTGCTTATATTTTTTCGATAATGCGTGTTGTTGAATGATTCAGTTAAATAATAAATTTATATAATTGTTCAGTTTTAGAAAAAATTGTTATTGGAAATCTTTCGAATCCTTTTTCGTTTATGAAGATTTTATTTTAGCAAGATGTATAAAAGATTTGGCATATTTGGGTAGTTGTGGTAAGGAATTTTTAATGTAATCATTGAAAAATTTGGTATTACAAATTCTAAATGGCTGTTTGGTAAAAACATATAATCATTCCATTTTATTTTGGTATTGTGATTGAGAATGAAAGGAGACATGGTCATTTTTATTTTTGTTTTGATGATCAACTTTAAATTCTAAACGGCTGTTAGGTAAAAAACTATTATTATTCCATTTTTTTAAATTTTGGTATGGTGATGGGAGTAAAAATGTATATGGTCATTTTTATTTTTGCTTTTATGATCAACTTTAAATTCTAATTTGGTTTACTAATTTATCAATAATATATCTAAAAAAATGCAATGAGTTAGTTTCTAGTGCTTTGGTAAAATCAATGGCAGGTTTTATTTCATTTGATTTATCCCTAATTTTTGTTGGGTTATTATTTCGTGGATATATAAATAATATATCATCGATATAACGAACATATCAAGAATATTTGGGTAGTATAAATTGAAAAGGACCTGATTTTAGAAATTCAATCAAGAGAAAAACATGGACTTCAATGAGAGGTGAACCCATTGATAAAACTGAATTTATATTTATAGTTATGTATATTTAAAATTCAGAAACAGTTGTTTCGTTTCAGCGCTCATAGTTGAGAGATAGAACCCTATGTCATCATCATCATATCGCGCTGGTAGCACGGATATCCCTGACCCTCTCTCGCCACTCCTCCCTATCGTTCATCGCCCTAGGTAGGTCTTCAGGACAACATCCCGTATCCTCACATAGCTGCTGAATGTATGTTCGTGCTGGTCGTCCTGATTTTGCACGGCCATGTGTGGGGGTCCATAAGAGTACATCACTTATGAGTTCGTCCCTGCTTCTCCAGCAGTGTCCTGCATGTCTGGCTCGTCTAACTTGAATAGTTTTCGTGATAGGGGGTAGGTGGCCGTACAGTTGGTGTCTTGTGGGGTGTTGCCGCCAGGACTTGTTTAAGATTGCACGTAGCATTCTTGTGTAATTGCCGTCTAGCTTCTTCTCCAGCCGTTTTGTTAGCGTCCATGTAGTGAAGCCATATAGCAGTATCGATGTGACCGGTGCCTGGAAGAAACTGCGATTCATTTTATCGGTTAGGTCTGATTTCCAAATAATCGATAACCTATTGATAGCTGTCCATGCTTTCGCTAACCTCGTTTCGATGTCCTTTTCGGTTGATTCGACTCTGCTTCCTAGGTAAGTGAATTTGTCTACTAGTTTAAGAGGGGTTCCTTCTAGAGTGGAGATGTCCCCCGTTTGGTTATAGCACATATATTCCGTTTTGTGTGCATTAACATAGAGGCCTATGTTTGCTGCTGCTCGTTCCAAACTATGCAGTAGTGTTTCGGCTTGGTCAGGTGTATTTGCCAGTATCGCTATGTCATCGGCGTAGTCGGCGTCGGTAATTGTTGTTGCGGGGTACCTTCTACTTCTTTTCTTCGTCAGTTCGAAGCCATTCTCTTTGATTTTGTCAATCGATGTTCTAAGTACGTAGTCTAGACAAATGATAAAGAGGTACGGAGCCAGCGTGTCCCCTTGTAGTACTCCTGCTACAATGTCGAAGTATTCTGTGTCTCCATCTGGTGATCGTACTTTTACTTTAGTATTTCTATAGAGAATCGTTATTGCCGCTACGGTTTCTTTAGGTATGCCGTACGCTAGTAGGATTTGTTCCATCTTTCCTCTGTGAATGGAATCGAAAGCCTTGGTAAAGTCCACAAATATTAATGTCGCTTGTAGGTTTTTTGCCCGTACACCTTCAAGGATTCTACGGATGGTTAATATTTGTGAGGTCGTGGATCTATTTCTTCGGAAGCCATTTTGGTTTTTTCTAAGTATGTTGTCGATTTTGGGTTCTATGCGGTTTCGTAGTAGGGCATTGTAGATTTTGGCTGCTATGGATGTAAGTGTTATGCCTCGGTAGTTTTTGGCTAATCTGAGGTCCCCCTTTTTAAGGAAGAGGAGTATGCATCCTTTCATCCATCTATCTATCGGATTTTGATTGTATACTGCGTTGCAGTGTCGGAGCAGTATGTCATCGAATTGTCTGGTCTTCCATACTTCCGGGGGAATTTCGTCCAGCCCAGCAGCTTTCCTATTTTTAATTTTTCTGAGAACCGAGTCGAGTTCTTTTTGTGTGAACGGTCCTAGTTTAATGTCTAATTGTTTACTAATTATTCTGGTGATTGGTGCATGTGTTATTGAAATTTTAAAATTCCCGAATTAAAACCGTTGATAAAAACGAATTAAGAAAGGATTTCATGCACAAAGACTCAATCATCTGATTACTGGAAATACTGAATGAAACTGGCAGTTACACAAGAAAAGTGTTTGAGTATGAAATCTTTTTTTCAATTTGTTTTATCGGTGTAACGTCATTTTAAGATCTTAACGCATAACGTATGTGCTTCGTTTTTCTTCTATAACCACTAATTCAAGCACACACACATACACAGCTATATATATATATATATATATATATGAACTTTTTAGGAAACTTTCCGAAGAATATACATATACATATATATATATAATTACAACTATATATATATATATATGTTACAACAGTGTATAGTTGTCACTATCTTACTTGGTAGGTTTCTGCATGATTATTGCTTTATGAAGACGACATGAAACCAGTGGTCGCAAATAAGCATATATATAAGTGCTCCCAGTCTTATGGCCAAAGGTTTTCAGTTTAAGGCAACCGTTCTAGGAGAAGTTAACTCTAAGATTAAAATTGGAGGAGAAAGCTTCGGCATCAAACATATACTGACTTGTAGGGAACCTTTGATGGGAAAAGCCGAAGAGAAATGACTCTTTGCATAGTCAACAGCTATCTTGCTATGCTTGTTACTGGGTATGTAGACCCAGAGAGTAGCATAAGTAGCGTATGTCACTATATTCTACAGATGACTGACGAGTTTATCGTCTTGTAGATTTTTCATTAGTTGAATTAGTTATTCATCAGGATGTTTGAGTTGTAATTTACATGGTAAGGACAGCTTTGGTCTCTTAAGATGTAGCAGTCATTACACACACACACACATACGCACACACATACATATATGTGTATTTGTGTGTGTGGTACTGAGTGTTGAAAATCTCTCGGTCCAAACAAGAGGTGATGAACTTTTAAAAAAAGTTGAATTATTTTTGGAAAGGAAATGGAAAGTTTAGACACGAGGTACCAAATTGGTTGAGCTGGCAGATAAATATGGAGGATGGCCAATATGTTTGATATTCCTCTGTCATTTTCCTTCTTTTTAGCACAACTTCCTTGATAGGAGTTTATTTGACATCGACTTTAACGGCTGCCTTTGGTGGCCTTTAAGCAATTTTTGTGATAAAAATAGATGTAAAAAAATAATTCCAATAACATAAGGGCCATTAAGATGTTATTAATGTGCAATACACGCATCGAACTAGCTGATCTAAAGGCTGGTCTCTGTTTAAATCCCAGCATAAAACCCTTTTCCGTTTTGCTTGTTTTTCATGCTTAAAACATGAACATTACAACCTCCGCCATTTCATGTCAGTGTCGCCAACATCACCCTAATTAACACCATCGTTACGCTCGTTATTAATGAAAACAATGGTATGATTGGGTGGAAGCAGGTGTGAATATATTGCCTTCTATTGTTTGCTCTATCGGAGGCGCTTAAAGAACGATCAAGTTCACTCAGTATATTTACTGAAAACGATCTCTCTCTTATTGCATTCATCTTTATTCATTAAGAACTTCATGGTCCGGAAAATTGTCGACCAAGATTCGTGAATGTTGTGAATAATTAGATATCTCCTGGTCGAACAAATGAGTGAGTCCCTTGAACAAGTCTTTGCTTTCGTTTTATGGCATTTTAACAAGTATTAACAAAATATCGTAACTACCACAGTTCTTGTGAACTGAATTCGATCACTTGCCTCTCTACTGCTGTGCAATTAAGCTTGGGGAATTTATGGACTTGTCTTTCAACGATATTTTTATCGATATGAAAAGAAAACCAGGCGCTTGTGTCGTAGTGGTTATCGATGGAAGAAAATGGAGCCGGTGAGCCAAATTCGAATTCTGGTCTAACCTGTTTGCCTTTTACTTCATACTCTTGGGAAAATCATGAATCCAATTCTTCTCTTTGCAGATCTCTGAATTCATCTCCTCTTGATAGATTCCAGCGAGGAGCAGCAAAGAAAAAAAACCCCAAATAATATTGATAATAATAACTGAGAACATCCAAACTATTGCATTACTAAAATCGGCCAGAATACTGAGAAGAGTCCTGGCGACCTAAGAAGATTTATTACCACTCAGACTCAAGTGAAAGACAATCAGCTAACACTGGTATGAAAAACACATAATCAGAAAGCTATTCAAGAAAAAACTATGAAGAAGAAACCTTATCAAAGAAATAAATACCTGGTTTGTACCCCTCGTACTTCGTTTTTGAAGTGGACCAGAGAAGAACTTAAGCAAATAGACCAAAGAACAAGAAAACTAATGACCCTGCACAAGGCATTACATCCCAGAGATTATTTTAAAAGTCTATATGTATCAAGAATGGAGGGAAGAAGTGGCCTTGCCAGCACTGACCACGTTGACGCATCGATACAACGACTCAAGGACTACATAGAAAAGTACGAAGGACTGATTACAGCCATCAGAACCGATACTGACAACACGAAGGCCAACAGAATGGCAATAACTAGGAAACAAAAGTGGGAAGAAAAACAACTCTATGGGTGCTTTAAACGATTAATAAACAACATCTCACACGAGAAAACCTGGAAGTGGTTAAAAAAAAAAAGAACCCTTGAGAGAGAAACCGAATTTCTCTTAATAGCAGCACAAAACAACGTCCTCATATCAAAGTGCGAATAGATAAGAACAAAGAAAATAGCAAATGTAGGTTATGTGGTGATAGAGACGAAATGATCAATCACATAATAAGCGAATGCAACAAATTAGCATAGAAGGAGTGTAAGACTAGACACGACTGGGTGGGCTAGGTGATCCACTGGGAGATGAGCAAGAAATTTAAATTTGATTTTACGAACAAAGGGTGTATGAACAACCTAGCAGCTGTCCTAGAGAATGACACACACAAACTCCGACGGAACTTTGACATATAAACTGATTACCTTAACTCGGCCAGACGATAAGACGTTATAAAAACCAACAAAAAAAAAGAGAGAATATGCAAAATTGTGCCGGCTGACCATAGAGTAAAATTGAAAGAAAATGAAAAGAAGTCCAAATAACTTGACCTTGCTAGTTAGTTGAAAAAACAAAACAAACAAACTGTGGAACATAAAACTGACGTATTTACTAATTGTATTGTTGCTCTTCGTACTGTCACCGAAGGACTATTAAAGAGACTGGTTGGTTGTTTGTTTGGATTTTATGGCATATCAACTTTTGTGGGTTATTTAATGCCAAATCCATTTTTAAATAAATAATCAGTTCTATTTCAAACAATTCAGTTTAGCACGAGTACTCAGTTTAATTGACAAAAACATTTCTATTTCAAGTTATTATTTTCGTAATTCAGCTAATTCAGTTTAGTATAAGTATAGATTTTGTTTACACACAGTTAAATGTCAAAACAGTTCTATATTAAACAATCAGTTTAGCATAAGTACGCAGTTTAAATGTAAGTAAACAGTTTAATTGTCAAAAACATTTCTATTTTAAGCAATTCAGTTTAGTCAAACAGTTCTAATTCAAACAATTCAGTTTAGCATAAGTAAGCAGTTAGTTCTATTTAACTCATAAATAGGGCCCTATCAGGTGCTACCATTCCGGGCCAGATTGAACCTGGGAGCAATGGCAATGAAGGGGTACTCTGCATTTCCCAAAGCCCCAGCATCACTGGAACCTCACCATCAGATTGTTTAGTGTCATATCCAGGACACTCGTTGAGAGGGTGACTAAACCCCACAGCAGAAGTGTTGTCGGTATATTCTAGAGCCCCAGCCGACTGGACAATACACAGAGTTAAATATCAAAACAATTTTATTTCAGATAATTCAGTTTAGCATAAGTACATAGTTTAAATGTCAAAACAGTTCTATTTCTAGCAATTCAGTTCAGCATAAGTATGCGATTTAAATGTCAAAACAGTTCTCTTTTAAACAATTTAGTTTAGCATAATACGCAGATTAAAAGCAAAAAAAAAACTCAAGAAACCACGGTTTAGTTCTATTTAAGCCATATATAGAACCCTTATCAGGTGCTACCACTCCGGGTCAGAGTGGACCCGAAAGCGATGGCAATAAAGGAGCACACCGCATTTCCCAATGTTCCAGCATTACTGGAACCTCACCATCAGATTATTTAGTGTCATATCCAGGACTTTGGGGAGGTCTCTGCAGAGAAGCAGTCTGTGTATTCTACAGCCCCAGCCGACTGGGCAATAAAGAAACTGGAGGACTTGGAAATATGAGGAGTAGAGACCACCCAAACTACTACATTATTGTGATCAGCCAGAATACTGAGAAGAGCCCTGGAGACTTGTGGAGAGTCAAAATTCAGTGAAAACCATCGGCTTACGCTGATGTGAAAAACTCTCAAGTATTAAATAATAATAATAATGATAATAATAACAATAATAATAATAGTTAATTTGATTGTTATTATTATTATTATACTTCTTGCGAGATTTTCTGACTAGCGTAAGTAGATGGTCTTTCACCGGAGTCTGAGAGATAGCAAGTCACCTGAGGTCTTCAGGACTTTTCTCAGTATTCATAAATTGCTGTAGTTTTGATGGTCTCCATTCGTCCTCCGATTTCCAACTCTTCCAGCCCCTTTCCAAGATTTTAGAGGCCGTTCCAAACGCGCCAATTGCAACTGGTAATACCGTCACCCACATTTTCCATAACTTTCCACGTTCCCTGGAAGGTCTAAGTATGTGTTTCTCTTTTCTTTTTTTTTTTTTAATTTTTACTCTTACCATTCTCAATTCAAATTTAATAATTGTTATTATTTGCTTCTTGAGATTTTTTCACACCAGCGTCAGCTGATAGTCTTTCACTGCATTTTGAATGACAACAAGCCTTCTCAAGTCTTCAGGACTCTTCTCATTATTCTGACCGTTCTCAATAACGTTGTAGTTTGGATGGTCTCCACTCGTCCTCTTACTTCCAAGTCTTCTAGTCCCTTTAATAATCCTTTGGTGTCTTAACCAAAAGCACCAATCAGGATTGGTATTATTGTCAATTTCATGTTCCACAGTTTTTTCAATTCCCTGCCAAGGTCGAGATACTTATCCTTCTTTTCACTTTCTTTCAATTTTACTCAGTGGTCTGCCGGAACTGCAAAGTCCACAATTTTGCAAGTTCTCTTTTTTGTTGATTATTATGAGGTCTGGTCTTCTGGCCGAGATTAGGTGATCCGTTTGTATCTCATAGTCTAATAGGAGATTGTGTGTGTCATTCTTCAGCACAAATACCGTGTTTTGCATATACCATTTGTTCGTATGGTCAAATTTAAATTTCTTGCACATTCTTTGCGTGTTTTTCACACCAACGTCCGCTGATGGTCTTTCACTGAAATTTGAGTGACAACAAGTATCTTCAAATCTCCAGAACTCTTTTCAGTATTCTGGCCGGTCTTAACAATACGGTAGTTTGAATGGTCCCTGCACGTCCTCCGATTTCCAACTCTTAAAGCCCCCCCTACCAAACCCTTGGGTCTTGTTCGGGGCGCACCAACTACTTTTGTTATCACTGTCACCTTTATGTTCCATAGTTTTCTTTGTTCTCTGATAAGGTGTAAGTACTAGTCTCTCTTTTCATTTTCTTTAATCTCTTCTTTGTGGTCCGCCGGGATGGCAAAACCTACCAGTTGGCAGGTTCTCTTTTTTTTTAAACTGGTATTCTGGCTGGGATTAGGGGAACTGTTTGTATCTTGAAATCCCATCGAATTTTTCTGGATCTCATTCTCCAGGACGGATTCTGGTTTGTGCATATACCATTGAGTAGTATGGTCAAATTTCATTTTTTTTGCACAATACCCAGTGGATTACCTTCCACGTCCAGTCGTTTCTAGTTTTTACTCCCTTTGCGTTTGTTGACAGCATTCGCTTATAATATTATTAATGGCTTCGTCTCTGTCACCACATAACGTACACTTGCTATTCAGTTACGTCTTATTTATTTTTGCTTTAATAAAGTTGGTCCGTATGACATTGTTTTTTGGTGCCATCAGAAGCGATTCTGTTTCTCTTTTGAGATTTCACTTTCGTAGCCATGCCCAGGAGTGAGATTTCGTCAGTTTGTCGCTTGTTTTTCTTCCCATTTCAGTTTTCTAGTTATTGTTATTCTATTGATCTTTATGTTGTCTATTCTGCTTCTGGTTGTTGTAATTAGTCTTCCTAAACTCTTTTTAATAGAGTCTTCGAGTTTTCGTGTTGATGCATTGCTGCTTTCTTCAATGTTAGTGACTCCTCTTTCTTCTTCTTTTCTTGTCATTAGCTTCCTTGTCCTCTGGTCCATTTGTTGAAGTTCTTCCCTCGTCCATTTCAAGAATGGTCACGAATATCTGACAAAGGGGAACAACCCATCGTGTTTATTTCTTTGATGAGATTCCTGCTACAGAGCTTGGTTTCCAGTTATACTCTTTTAAAATTTTTTCTTTCATCTCAGTTTGTATGATGGTGTCAGCTTCCAATATTTCTAAGTTCCCTTTTCTTCAAGCATTCCGATTCTTTCTTAATCTGGCAGGTCTATTCTCTCTTTTTTTGTCATTTTCCGCTTCTTATTATAAGCATGGTACATTTTTATATGCCAAATTCCATTCATATATCCTGACTGTATATTGTTCCTTTTTGTATTAGAGTCTGCAATTCTTTTCATTTTTTTTTGCACATAGCTTGATGTTATCCATATACATTCGGCGGTTGATTTTTTCTTGCGTATTAGTAAATTCATAACCCCCAGTACATTTCCTAAGTATGTGATTCAGTGGCATCATCACTATTACAAATAGTAGTGGTGAGAGCGCATCTCCATGGAAGATACCTATCTGCATTTTTACCAAAGCTAAAGTTTTTCCTCCTACGGTCAAATTCAACCTCCATCTCTTCATAGCTTCCGTTATGAACTTTATGAATTTGTCAGATATTTCGCACATTTTTGACAGTGTATTATCCAGCTTTGTGGGACCATATCGTCGGGTTTTTGTAGTCAATCCACGTCATAGCTACATTTTTTCTGCTCTTACTGAGGATGTGTTGTTCCGTGTATAGAAGATCCTCTGTTCCTCTTTTTCTCTGGTGGCATCTTTTCTGTTCATCAGGAAACAGTTCCCGGCTTATTCGTGAGTAATAAATCTTTTTCCTTATCTGTACTGTTTGGAATTTTCTGCTCGGGTTCCTTAGGGGCACATCGATTTTATCACTGACTAATTTTGCTCCTGCATAAATCAGAAAATTTTCTGAAGTCTCCAGGACTTTTCTGAGTATTCTAGCCGACTTTAACAATGAAGTGGTCTGGATGGGCTTGAATCTTCCTCTGGTTTCCAATTCCGCCAGATTTTTTAAAACCTTTGGGGACAGTTCTAAATGCATTGACTACAACTGATGTCACCGCCACCCCTCATGTTCTACTGTATTTTTTGGTTCTTTGACAAGATCCAAGTATTTCTCTTCTTGTTTTCTTTTCTTTTCACTCTATGGTCAACCGGAACGACAAAATCCATTGGATTTAACTTCTCTTATTCTTGTTAATAAACACAGGGTTAAGTGTCCTAGCCGGTATTAGGTGATCACAGATAATCTTATACGTCTTATTCTCTAGAACAGATTCTCATTCGTAAATAAACCATTCGTCAAATTTTAATTATTGATTTTCAGTTTAACTTAATTGATCCTTATGCTATTGTTTTGTGATGCTATTAGAAAAGAGTAAGTTTCTTTCGGTGAGAGAAAGTCTTTTCACACCTTTAGAACTTTCCCAAGTATTTAAAAAAATCTCTGTCTGGACAGTCTCAGTTTAACTTTGTATTATTATTATTACGAGCTTCCCAAATCTCCATGACGTTTCTCAGTATTCTTGGCAATTCTAACTATGCTGTAGGCTGAATTTTCTCGATTCGTCCTTCGACTTCCAACTTTTCTAGACCCTTTACCAAGCCCTTGGGGACCGTTACAAGTGCACCAATTATAATTGGTATCTCCGTTACCCTCATGTTCCATAACTTTTTTAGTTCCCAGGCGAGGTCTAAGTACTTTCTCTTTTTGTTTTCTTTGATCTTTAATCTGTGGTCCACCGGGAGTACAAAGTCTATTAGTGGTCAGGTTCTCCTTTTTTAATTATCACGAGGTGTGGTCTTCTAGTCGAGATTAGATGATCTGTTTGTAACTCAAAATCCCAGAGAATTTTATGCGTCTCATTCTCTAAGATTGGATTCTGGTTTGTGCATATACCATCTGGTAGTATGGTCAAATTTCATTTTTTTGCATAATTCCCTGTGGATCACCTTCCCCACCCAGGCGATTCTACTTTTATACTCCCTTTGCGCTAGTTTGCTGCATTCGCTTATAATGTGATTAATCATACTCCTTGAAAGTTTTTCCCACTAGTTCTAACTTGTGTTTTTTAGTAAATTCTTTGTGATAGCAACTCTCCTTAGGACCCTAGGACTCTTCTAAGTATTATTGGTCGTTTTAGCAGTGCCGTCGTCTGGATGTTCCAGATTCTTCCTCTGATCTCCAATTACCGTTGTCTCTTTTTCAGGCTTTTTTCCAAATTGTAGCTGGAGCCATTGGGCTTCTACTAAAATTAGTATCAACGTCACCGTCATGTTCCTCAAGTTTTAAGCTCTCTGGCAAGATATAAGTATTTATCTATATTTTCGCTTTCTTTTATTTTCATTCTGTGGTCAGTTGGAACGGCAAGATTCACTAGATAAATTCTGTTTCTTTTCTTGATTAACTAGGTTTGGACTTCTGGTCGGGATTTGGTGATTTGTTTGTATTTCGAAGTTCCAGAGAATTTCATGTGTCTAATTTTCTGGGACAGATTCTGGTTTGTGCATATACCATTTTTAAGTATAGCAAACTTTTTGTCTTTTGGATAATTCTCAGTGAATCACCTTTCTTTTCCGACCATATATTCTTTTTGTCATTATTATTAATTTTGAATGGTATCTCTTTGATCATAGATTAAATCAAATAATTTTTGTCTAAAGGTGACTTTTAAGTAAGCATGCTGGAAATGAGTATAGATTTGTAAAGAAATGAAAAAGATAATCCATGAGCATATCGATGCTCTCGAAAAATGGAGCCTAAATTCAATAATTTCATATATTCGATTCATCATCACTGATTAATTTTGTTAGGGTTAATAATAAAAGTAACATCTTTTTAGTGCTACAGCCTAGGCAGATAAGTGATCTGTTCGAAGGCTCCATAACCCATTCTCGCTTCCATCAATACTCATGGCATGTCAGTGATGTGAGGTTTTCGTTAAGTTAACTGGCGATGAGTCAGACATTTAGAAGATTTAGGCCTTTCCTTAGAGCAAATGGCCGATTCTGCTTTTCATAGTTATAAGCATCAGATTATAGTTTATTTCCGCTATCGTTGATACATATATTATTAGCAGCAGCATCAACGACAACAATAACATCATCATCAACAACATTAATGACATGAATAGGAAAGCTTTGAAGAATCTATTTCATTGATAGTAGGATCATTGTAAAATAATTACGAGGAAACGTCCTTGAGAGCGAAATAGCCACAGAAAAAATAGGGAGACAAGGAAAGAACAGAATTAAAAATCAAGTGGATAAGAAGAAACAGCAGAAAATACAATTTTAAGGTGAGAGAAGAAGAAGAAGAAGAAGAAGAAGAAGAAGAAGAAGAAGAAGAAGAAGAAGAAGAAGAAGAAGAAGAAGAAGAAGAGTGTCATGAACAGCAAAAAAAGAGAGAGCGAAAGGATGGTTGGAATATAAAAACACTGATGGAAGTAAATCAAGGAGGGATTTCTAATTAAATGAGACGGGAGAAAGAAGATGAAAAAAAAAACCTTAAAAAAAAGAAAGGCAAAAGAGAGGAAAGCAAGCATACAGTCAAGCAAGAAAGAAAAATGAAAAGAAAGAGTATGAAAAAAAAAATTATGTGCCTAAAAAAAGGAAATATGTAAATGAACGAGCAAGCAAGAAAGTAAAGGTGAAAAGAAAGAAAGAAAGAAAGAAAGAAAGACTAACTACATTAACTCAAGGAGAAAGACAGAATAATTTGTGAAAAGAAAGACAATGCTTAGCGTCCAGTATCTATTGAGACTCGGGTAATGAAGTAATCCTCTTCATGCAACTCTCAAATGCCATTTTTCCCAGCCCACACCCTATTCGAATTGCACGAAAACCCTTTTAAGGGTCATTAGTTGAACTACTTGATGCTTCCCTACAGACATAGAAAAATAGTCATAGATTGAATGAAGAGTGAGATTCCATCAATGATTGATATAGTTGATGACTTATCGTTTAAAAGCACTCTTAATTGCTTTGACATTTTCAATAATTAGTTCGGCATTGTAGAAATAAACGAAATCAAGAAAAATAAATTGATGGACGAAAAGGAATAAAAGAACTATAACTTATAATCGCCATGTTCTGTCGCTAACATTTACATTAATTCCTGACCAATGACAATCCTTTTTTTTTTCCTGGTGTTTCAATGCATTTCGATAAGAATTAGCAATGCAGACGCATGTGGCGTAATAGTTACCGTCCAAGAAGATTGAAATAACGAACAAGGCTGTTTGCCTTTCACTTCTCGCAAAAAAACGTACGTATTCATCTCTTCCAGTCATGGGTAAAATGATAGGCCAGACTAGAGTTTCTAGCCTTGAAAAACTTTGATTTCAAAATCTGAGGAGTGTAGGGCAAAGAATGTCAGTCTGGTGCACAATTCTTCGGTTCTCAGCACAAAACTTTGTACAGCTTTTGGCCACGGTAAACAAATCATCTGTGTAGTTCATTTGATAAGCTTCAACTACTAGCAAAATTCCCTGCTCGATAATCCCAGCTTTTTAACGCTTTAGTCGACCAAGACAATTAATGTTCAGACAGTTTTATCAAAATTCACCGATTGTTTTTGGTGGGGTTATTGCAGTGAATAAAAAAAAAGGCATTAAAATGAATGAATATGAATAATTAGTTTACTAATTAGCAATTAGTAATATCTATATTTTAGTCAGTCATAAGGAAAGATGAAAATAATGATAAAACTAAAATCATGCAATCCAAAAATGAAGAAAATTACACAACTAAAAAAGAATTAAATTTACAAAAAAAATTGTCATGAAGTTTTAAAAGAATAAAATTTTCAGTCATTTCATTTATTTATCAATATTTTTTCTCGTACATTATCTCTCATAAATAAGTTTGTTTTTAAACGTCCATTTTCTTCTTAATCAACCATACAAAGATTCTATTATTTCGAGAGGAACATTAAACAATCAAAATAGAAATTTTAGGAATTATATAATACCAAGCTATGCAGTAAAAAAAAAAAACCTATAAAAATATGAATACAGTGTATTTAAAAAATAATTAAATCCCTTATCCATGACATGTTATTTTCAGTTACAGATGTATTGCAATTTTATTTTTGGTAACAGGTTTTCAATGCAGTGAAACTTGGTATTTAGTAATAGCAAGTAGTATTCGTTTGGATTATATGATTAACTTCTCGAAATAATAAAACGCTGATATCTTTGGTTCAGAGGAAATTTAGCTTACTGGATATAACGTGCTGAAAGATCAGTATATAGAATATTTCTAGTAATATGAAGGTCATATAAAAATAGTTTATAGAAATATCAAAAAATGAAATGTTTTGTTTATATATATATATATATATATATATATATATATATACACTTGACGTAATATTCGCAGAGACGAGAAACTCTTGAGTCATCTTGCGCCATTGACACTATGTCTACTTTATCTTATATATATATATATATATATATATGATATTGGTATGAAAATTGTTTTATTTCTTATTTTATGTAAATTTTTTTATCATACGAGATATTTTCAAAGAAACATCAAAAAATGATACTTTTGTTCTTTTAGACATTTTTGAAAACCTTTCCACTCGTGAAAATGATGAAGTGTGAATCGTTACAAAGGAAACAAAAACGACAACTTTTCGTTTTTTATGGGGTTTTTTTTTTTGCTATTTTGTTGGACGACACATTTGATACAATTATCACACATACACATACATACACACACTCATCACACATACGCATACACACATATGCTCACACATATATATCTATTTTTATACTCCCTATTTCTGTTTTTTTTTCAAATCTATTTTATGCAGATGGCTTCATATTAAAAGACGAAATAATAATAATAATAATAATAATAATAATAATAATAATAGCTACTTTGTAGGAATGTAACTAGTCAGTGATAAAATGGGTGTCCCTTTATGGAACTCGAGAAGAAATACAAGACTTGCATTGGAAATGAGTCAAGAACAACAGGTACAGAAACTGCAAGAACAAGCGAAACTACTAAGGAAAAAAAATACACAAGAACACAATGGAATGAAGGAACCAAAAACATCAGACAAGACTGACAATACAACTGGATGATGTAAATCAAAAGATAGTGGAGAAAGATGAAAGATTCTGATAATATCATGATAGTGTCAAACTATGCAAACAAAACAGGATCTTCCAAAAATGGAAAGAAAATTTTATCAAAAAGTCGATCGAGAGAACAACTGGATGCAAAGGATATAAAAGATTTTGGCACAATATATCTGAATAACATTACAGAGAGGCTGAATGGAAAAAAAATGAAAAAATTTGCAAGGACAAGAAGAAGGCTCCAAGGCGAACATACACGTTGAATCAGCAGCAGCAACACGCAAGAAAGTACTAAATTAGAAAACACCAAGCCATGATAGCATCCATGGATTCTGGTCTTAAAAATTCACTTCTATCCACAATAGAGTTGTTCAGCAACTGAAATGATTCCAATGAGGCCAGCATACACGATTAGATAACGAAGGGAAAACTTACCCAAATCCAGAAAGACACCCAAAAAGGAACCATCTCCAGCAACTATAGACTGATAATGTGTCTACCTATGATGTGGAAAATCCTAGCAGCACAGAAAGGTGAAGAAATATGTTATTTTCTTATATGCCGCCAACTATTTCCGGAAGAACAGAAAAGATGCCACAAAGGAATAAAATGAGCAGATTACCTACTATATATAGATTAGCATATCTCAAAGGAGGTTAAAACAAGACGGAAAATATATGATGAATTGGTTATAAAAAGCTTATGATATGATTCAGAAAATTTGTATAATAGAATGTCTAAAAATGTATAAAATATCCATCAAACTCATAAACTTCATCACGAAAGCCATAAAAAACAATAAAGTGGAATTAGCAAAAGAACAAACTTTAGCAGAGGTGAAAATCCAGAGTGGCATCGTCCAGAGAAACTCACTCTGGTTATGAGGGCAACAAATTCGGCAAAATCACAGGAAAATATTAATCATTATATAATCAACATTGATCTATTTGCAACATTTGAAAAAGAACTGGAGACTTTGACACAAACATTACGAATTTACAGCCAGGATATAGGAATGGAATTTGGCATAGAAAAATTTGCCTGCTGATAATGAAAAGTGGGAAAAGAGAAACAACGGAAAGAATGAAACTGTCAAACCAAGAAAGAATCAGAATGCTTGTAGAAAAGGAAAACTACCAGTAGTTGGGAATACTGGAAGTGAGCACCATCAAACAAGATTTTTAAAAAGAGTACCCCAGAAGAACAAAAAAAATTTCTCAAAACCAATCTCTGCAGATGGAATTTCATCAAAGGGATTAAAACCTGGGCAGTTCAATCGTGAGATATTCTGGACCATTCTTAAAATGGACAAGGAAGAAACCCACACAAATGAACCAGATGATCAAAGAGCTTATGACGGTGTTCAAGGCCTTACAAGTGAGAAATGACAGACTATATGTATCAAGAAAAGAATGAGGAAAGAACTTACCCGCACTGAGGACTGCATAGTTACATCAATGCAAGGAATACTAAAAAAAGAGCAATGAAAAACTAATTATTGAGTCCATTAAAAGCAATAGCAATATAAAAAAATGAAAAGCAATAAAAACTATAAAACTGAATCAGGAAGAAAAACAACTGTAAAGATTCGTGAAGCAACAAACCGGCAAGATAATAAACAAGAAAACCTTCACATGGCTAAGAAAGGGAAATCTCAAAAGAAAAGCTAAATCTCTTCTTATAGCAGAACAAGATAACCCCCCAAAAGGCCAATTATATCTAAGCGTAAAATGATAATACTCAACAGAATAGCAAGTTTCGGTTTTGTGGACACTTAGGTGAAACGGCTAATCACATAATGAGCTAATGAAGAAAAATAATTCAAAAAGAATACTTGAGTAGACATGTCTGGGTGGGAAAGGTGATCCACTAAGATTTGTGCAAGAGATTAAGATTTGACCATAATACAAAATGTTATATGCACAAACTAGAATCCATCCTAGAGAATTCGACCCATAACATTATCTGAGATTTTGAGATACAAATGGATCACTCGACCTGAAAACCAAAGTGTTTATCAACAATAAAAAAAAAGAACTTGCCATCTAATGGACTTTACCGTTCCTGAAGAACACAGAGTGAAAATCAAAGAAAACGAAAAATAAACAAATACTTTGACTTTGCCAGAAAAAACTGTGGAATAAGAAGGTGATCATAGAACGGTCCCAAAAAGCTTGGAAAAAAGTTTTTGAGAAATTCGAAATCAGGGGAAGAATTAAGATCATCCAGACTGCTGCATTGTTAATACCGGCTCGAATACTCAAAACAGACCAGGAGAAATAATAATAATAATAATAATAATTATAATAATAATAATAATAATCAATAATCAGCAAAAACTGATGTGAAAAACTCTTAAGGAGTAAATAATATAAATAATAATAATAATAATAATAATAATAATAAAAACAATAACTATAAAACAACTTTATGGATGTTTTAAGTAACTAATAAGCAACATCTCACACGAGAAAAAGAGGACGTGGCTAAGAAAGGGAAACCTTAAAAGAGAAATAGAATATCTCCTAACGGCAGCACAAAACAACGCCATAAGAACCAATCAAATAAAAGCGAGAATAGATTTGACGCAACAAAATAGCAAATGTAGGTACAGTCACTAAAGGATTAATAAAGGGATTGGAGGACTTGGAAATAACGGGATTATTGAAATCGGTCAGAATAGTGAGAAGAGCCTTGGAGACTTGTGGAGACTTGCTGTCACTCAAACTTCAATGAAAGACCATCAGCTAACGATTATATGAAAAACTCTGAAAGAGTAATGATAATAATAATAATAATTGTTTCATATTCAATACAGTTATACAAATAGACGTTTGTTCTTCAATATAATTGTTAATTGTTTATTTCAATTATTCAAATGAAACATCCGTTTGAATAATTGAATATGGAACAGCTGTCGTGGATTATTATATAAAAGATTTTTACAATTGATCATGATATATATATATATATATATACACACATACGAAATTATCTATCTATCTATGTCAGCTCATACTCATATATGAATGTTTTGGAAGATATATACATACTTTTAAATGGGTGGCCAGAATTTGAAAAATACTTTATAATCTTTAATACTTGCCATACCATAAAGTAAAGTGATAACTTTGATTTTGTTAGTCATAAAATTTGAAAGTCAATGATATTTTAAGGATAAGGAAGCATACTTCTAAAAGAAAAAAAGATGAAGAACCATTGCCAACACGATAGCATATCACAATGAATGATGATGATTTTGAGAAGAAATGAGGATCTTAATAAGAACTAGAAACAAATTTAGCTCATCCAAAAAGGAATTGCCGAATCTGTTGGGGGCGGGGACTATAAAATACAACGAATGCATCTCTGCAGAGTGTCCTGAATATGACACTAAACAATTTGATGGTGATATTCCAGTAATGTTGGAGCTCTCGAGAATGTGGATCACCTCTTCATTGCTATCCCTCGCAGGCGCACTCTAGTTTGGAGTGGTAGAACCTGATACGGTCCTATCTATAGGTCAAATAGGACTTAACTGTGGTTTTGAGAGGTTATTGATTTTGCATTGAAACTGCGTATTTATGCTAAACTGAACTGTTTTCCCATTTAAACTTCGTACTTATGCTAAACTGAATTAGTTGAAATAGAACTGCTTTAACATTTAAACTGCCAACTAATTCAAAACTGAATTGCTCGAAATAGAACTGTTTTTTGACATTGAAACTGAACTTACGCTAAACTGAATTGTTTGAATTAGAACTGTCTGACTAAACTGAATTGCTTGAAATATAAATGTTTTTGACAATTAAACGATATACTTATGCTAAACTGAATTGTTTGAAAAAGAACTGATTATTTGTATAAAAATAGATTTGGCGTTGAATAACCTACGAAGGTTAATAGGCCATAATTCCCAAACAACCAACCAACCAACTAAAAATGAAAATAAATAAGTAAATAAATAAAAATGAACAAAAACAAGAAAGATAAAAGAGAAAGCAATAAGAAAATCACGTGAGAAACTGGAATAAGCAAGTAGAAGAAGAAAAAGACGATATATATATATTCATGTGTGAGGAAGATTTGTAATTATGCTCAAGTTCATGTGAAGAAGAAGAAGAAGAAGAAGAAGAAGAAGAAGAAGAAGAAGAAGAAGAAGAAGAAGAAGAAGAAGAAGAAGAAAATACGATCTGTGCTCATGTTCATGGATATTAGAAAGCAAAAATTAAAAAATGAAAAAAGATAGAAAGAAAAGAAACACGAGAAACTTCTATGAATATACTTTGAAAAACTGTGTGAAGCAGAAACGGAAAAAAGAAGATGAAAAAGGAAAATATCAAATGGAAGGAGAAAATCGGAAGGGTTCATGTTTGACATTTTAGCTTTTAAAAGGTTTCGAATGTGACAAGGAGGTAAAGGGAATAATCAAATCACTTCAACAATAACAACGGCATCAAATTAAGATAAAAAAAAACCCAAACAAATACGAAGCATAATACATTTGCGGCATGTTCAAACAAATAGACCACTAAACAATACCCATGACTAACAAGCCACATTGTTAACACAGACCAATACATAATCAGCACACAAGTGTCTGCTGCGAGCAACCGGAAACATGGCCGTCAGCTTCGTGTCTATTTTATGATCAAATAACAAAGGGTCGCTATTTAAATGAAAAGTGCTGAGCTGGAAATGGAGATCCAATCGTATTGGGCTATGACTGTTTGACTCGACTCAGAGCTGTTTGACATTTTAAAAAGTCATCGAAAGCTCACTCGAAGTAATTAGTCACATTGCCCTTCATCGTATTTTATAGCAACAGAGGCTTTTATTTTTAGTTTACGAGATATAAAGAGAATGTTTGCTTATAATTTGAATGAATAAACAAACAAATAAATAAACGAAGTGATGGAATTTGAGTCGATGTGTCGTTCCTCTTTAACCTGTATGAGCTAACCTTTTGACTTTAAAATTCAACATGGCCTTCAGCGATGACATCATCGTCAACAAACTGAAAAGACGACCCTGGAAAGTAAAAAGTAGGCTGGCGAACTAAAATTAGAAAAAGTAACATATAAACTCTTTAGTATATGTAATCTGGCAATATAAAAGCCGTTATCACAAAATTTGTTTCTCTGTTCACCCAAAACTGTCACGCAGATGCCAAGGGTGGCTCTATTCGAACACACAAACATGACATTCTCTGCTGAATGAAAAGCAAAGTCTTGTATCGAAATCATTATTTTATTATATAATGTTCTTAGTTGGGCCCAGGTCTTCATTTAAATTTTAATTAAAGATCCAGTCACGATACTTAATGGTCACAACTCGAAAAAGACAAGTTTTAGAGCAGACGAAAAACTAAAACTGCTCGCAAAATGATGTATGGAAGTTGATTAATAAATAAGGTCTTTAATTCTATTAGGTAAGTTGTAGACCAAACCGAATAACGAAAGTGGGGTCAAATTCAGAGTTGATTAATAATTACGGTCTCAATTTTATAAAACAAATTTTAGACCAGATGAAATAAAGAAATTCTTATCCAAATCAGGTAATTTATTTTTCTTCGGACTTACAAGTTTATTTTTCAACATAAATACCATTTAAAATTCGAACCTGTATGAACTAATCTTTAAACTTGATATTACCGAATATAAAATCATTGCTTGGAAACCTGATAAGAAAGAAAGAAAGAAAGAAAGAAGAAGAAGAAGAAGAAGAAGAAGTGTATATGTTTACAAGTAGATTAAAATATTAATAATGATAATAATAAAAAAATTGAAAAATATTAAGAGTGAGTAGTAGTAGTAGTAGTAGAGCAAGAAGAAGGAGATTGAGAAATATAAGGTTTGTTTAGGTTTTATGGCATATCAACCTTTGTAGGTTATTTAATGTCTAATCCATTTTTATACAAATGAACAGTTCTATTTCAAACAATTCAGTTTAGCATAAATATGCTGTTTTGTTCTATTTGAACCCATAGATAGGACCCTATCAGGTGCTACCACTCCGAGCCAGAGTGGATATGGGAGTGATGGCAATGAAGGGGTATTCAGCATTCCACAAAGGTCCAGCATTACTGGAGCCTCAGCATCAGATTGTTTAGCGTCATCTCAAAGACACTCGTTGAGGGAGTCTTACTACTCTGCAGAGATGCTGTCAGTGTATTCTACAGCCCCAGCCGACTGGCCAAAACACACACACACACACACACACATATATATATATATATATATATAAAAGAAAAATCGTAGTATATGATAAAGCTGTATAACCAAAACATATTATAGGTATAAACAAGAAAAATTTTCATCTTATTAAATCATATTTCTTAACCTGATTGTCGAATATCATTATCTAAACTACTTCTCTCTCTCCACACTGCACTGTCTGTCTGTCTGTCTCTGACTCAAACATACACGCACATATGTATGTTAGATTAACAGAAATTACAGAGCAAGAACTCAATAAAACCTATTAATAGGTCTCCGTAGTGGTTAAAGAGCTGGACTGTGGCCGTGAAGTAAGCGAGTTCGAAATCCACTCACGCAAATACGTTTACTTTTGGACCAATGCCCTTCGGAAAGGTATTAACTTCCTATTACTCACCAGTTCTGGGTTAAATCGCATCACCGCTGTACTTTTACAAAGATAACTTTGGCATCAAATAACCCACAGAGGTTGATATAGTATTAAACAAATAAACCAAACCAAAGCAAACCAAACCGAACCTATAAATATTTAGAAAGTAATGAAGTGAATAGTATCAATTATACTATAAATAAAAAAGAGCAATTAACTCTCTGGTAGTGACATTCAGTTTTGATATTAAAAAAAAAACAACTAAATTTTAGCTGAAATTTAAAAAAAAAGATAATAATGAAATCATATTTAAAAACCTGAAAAATTCCGAAATGCCAAGTTTGGTGTAAACAATAAATAAATTAAACAAAAACAATCCGGTTAAAATTCTTTTTAATATGAATAATCGTCGTAAACTTTAATAAAAGCGATTCTATGTGCTTTATTTTCAATAATGACCATCTTATTGCCCATAAGAATGTTTACTTGCTAAGATTGATGGATAAGGCAGAGAACGAACAAAGATGTAGCAGACATTTTTTTACAATTCGATAGCATATGACTTGCAGACCTGTTTTTGGGAACCATCACTTTTCACCATTTCGGCTTCTGAAAGATTTCTCGGGACTGCTCAAATTTCGTTGAGCAGAGGAGCCCTTTATTTTTAACTGGTATACTGATGCAAATGGTAGTCGAAGGACGAATCGACACCATCCAAACTACAGAATTGTTGAGATCGGCTAGAATACTGAAAAAAATTCTGGAGTCCCAAGGAGATTTGCTGTCAATCAGTCATCAGTGAAAGAGCATCAGTTGACACTGATGTGAAAAACTCGCAATGAATCTTTTTATTGTTTATCTTGTGAGCTGTTTCATGCTCAATACGATTATTTAAATTCATCTGAAAATTGAATTGAATACGAAGCAATAATCAAAATAACCGTATGAAACATTTTTAATTAACTATAAAAAGAAAACCTTGAATATAATTTAATATATATATATATATATATATATAATGTTTCGCACGATCGATGAGTGCCCTATAATTCAGTTAAAGATGAAAAACGCTAGATTTTTTGCTTGTGGCGAAAATTTGTGTTAGACTGTGGCTCAGTTGCCGTGATGGTTAATTATTTTATTTCCTGGTTTGGTTAGGCCACGAGCTTTTCAGTTAGCTGTTAAATTAGCTAAAATCTTTGAGCGGAAATGTAAGTCAGATTGGAATGTTTAAATGAATACATAACGTTCGACACAGGAAAGCCAAAATGTAAACAAAATGGATTCATATCTTTTCTGTGATTTTTGATTGGAGAAATAAAAACAGTGAATTTTGTACACTTGAGAGATGACGCAATAATTTAGCAAGATGACATAACCCCCACCGATATCCTGAATTTAGATATATAAAAATTAGCAAATTTTAAAAAAGTAGTCAGTTAGCCAGTCGATCAGTTGTCAGTTAGAAGTTTGCATTCGGAGAGTTCTGTCGGACTTGGGGTGGACGTGTCTCTTTGTGTCTGTTCATAGACCCTTACAGATTCTTTCTCTCTCTCTCTCCCCCTCCCCCTCTCTCTCTCTTTCTCTCTCGTTCTAGTGCTACTGTATGCAGTCTGAACATCGAACAATAAATAATTGTTAATTTTTGACGAAGAGTTCTTGTTTTTGAGTTGCCAATAGCCAGGCAACTTACTTCCAACGGATCACTCCGACTGTCAGGAGAATTTCCGGATGGATTGTGTCATTCCTTGTCTGTTGATCTTTTAAACACAGTGTGGGCACAAACAGGATTGATAAACGAACTATCCGAAAAGGTGATACCATAGGATCACTAGACCAACCACATTTTTTGACGAGCAAATATCAGGAGAATGGCACACGAACGTGCAATAGAAATTCTTCGAATGTCATTACCAAGATTTTTAATTCAGAGTGTTTTCTTTTCTTAAACCAATTGCATTATCAAGACTAAGAAGCACAAGTTTCCCTTTTTTCAACCCATAACTGCAGGAGCCTGAAAGAGAAGGATTTATACTTTTTCTAAATGCAAAGTGAAACTCAGATTCGTTCAGGATTCGAACTTGGTTCTTTGTGTTCAGTTCTTTACGACGAAGAGTCTGAAGCCGAGCAGAATATAGATACCATATGCTCACCGGAGTATAAGTATTACTATGGAGAACTAGAACTAAAATACCATGATCCTAGTAATGAACGGATATTTATCTCGGCGTCTGCATGGAAAAACTCTATCACGGTCGCTATTGGAGGTGTAGAAATGCTTCTCAGTTCTCGTGCCTTAAAATCATTAACACAGTATGGAGAAAATCCAAGCGAGAATAATGTGTGATATTCTGAATAGCAACTCCTGTTCAACAATCATCTCACAGTTCCACTAATATTAGTGAGGAAATGGACATCACCACCTTCTTTAATGAGCTATCTTCCCTTGTCGCACACATTTCCTACTGCCACGTTCCGATCATCGGTGAAAATATGAATGCTCACATAGGCAAAAGCGAAAATTATAAATTCTGTTAATACGCTTCGCCAAATGGAAATGGCAAATAAAACTATGGACCTACACCAACACAAATAAGTCGAAAGCATAGCTATATTACATATTTTTAAAGAAGACGTGAAAAAGAAGCGCTAATTTGAGGTGGTATTTTCCGATTACAGAATTGTCTCTGCAAAGATTCGCCTGGGCCTACGTAGAAACAAGAAACAAAATCGTAAAGTTTCACCATATGACTGGTCCTAACTAGCTAATTTTGATATAAGCAATCAGTATACAGAAACTGTAAGAAACAAGTTCGATAATCTTCATGAGACATCTGAATGACGTACCTCAAATGACGAATATGAAAACTTTGTTACCGCCCACAAAGAAGCAGCCGTCGAGTGCATACTAACTCATCTAAATGACGAAAGTTCCCTTTGAGTCAATAGTAAATAGAGAAAATAGCATCTTTACAAAAAGAAATCTCACAAACGCCACGGCCGAGAAACTTAAGAAATTCATAAGAGAGCTAACTAAAACATTCTAAAAAGAACAACTAGAATACGTTCAAGGCGAGATCAATAAAATAAAAAATTCTGTTGAAGGTAGATAATCTTGATTAGCATGGCAGGCAGTAATTGAAGTAAGCGGAAAGAAAAGCCCATCGAGAACTAAACTAAATGATGTTAGCTATGAAGAAAGACCTCATAAGTGAAAAAAAACATTTCCAGAATCTGGTCGGAAAACCCTCCAAAGATCGTGGACAAACCTGGTGAACAATTTGTTGATGGCCAAATAGACATCAACTTGGATAATTTACGTAGGAGGAACTTGACACAGTACAGAAAAAAAAAATTAAAAGCAGAAAAAGCTGCTAGCCTTGACGATATACTTCCGGCACTATGGAAGACAAGGAAACTTGAAGTTAGAGTTCAACTCTGTCAATAAACAAAATTCAACAGACAAATGGACGAAGCATCTTTTCCTTTCCAAAGAAAGATGACCTCAGAATTACGAAGAACTACAAAGGCCTAACCCTTACTACTATAACTACTAAGGTTTATAATTCCCTGCTTCTCAATCGTATCCGACCTGAAATTGACAAAATTTTGAGGAAAAATCAGAACGGCATTCGGAGAAATCGATTTACAACTTAACAGATTCAGACTCTACGTCGAAACTACGACAGATGCCGACTACATAGATGATCTTGTGGTTCTCGCAAATACATCTCCGAATCTCCGCTGCATTGCCTGGACCAAGCAACAAGAAGTATTGGTCTCTACGTGAACCTAGATAAAACAGAGTTCATGCGTTTAAAAACTGATGGAGTCATCTCTACTTTAAGCGGAAAGCTAATAAAATTGACCATTTCAAATACTTTGGCAGCAATATCTCATCTAATGAAAATGATATCAACATACGCATTGAGAAGGCATGGACTGTAATCAACAGATTGTCGATTACATGGAAATTTGATCTCTCCGATGAAATAAAATGGGATTTCTTCCAAGCCGTGGCTTTGGCGGTACTACTGTATAGATTCATCACCTAGACTCTACAGAAACGCTTGGAGAAAAGTAGATGGGAACAACACAAGAATACTACTTGCAGTTTTGAACAAATCCAGAAAACAGCAGCTGTACATCGACTTCCCTCCCGTCTATTATTCAAGGAAGGCGAACAAGACACGCTGGACACTAGTGATAGAAGAAAGGACCAACTCATAAACGACGTTTTTCTATAGAACGTTTTTCTATAGGGACGTTTTTGTGTTGGCCGACTTGCAAAGACTTCTTTTCTTTATCAGCTAAACAGAATTCTGGTCATTTTTACTAATTTATTTACCAGCTAAAGAACACATCTATGCCGGGTAAGACACCCAAACTTGGCAAACGTGTTAAAATAGACAAATGCCAAAATTAATATCTATTTTAAATAATCTTTATCTAGCAAATTTTTGCACCAAAGAGTTACAAACGGTAATAGTCACTATAAAAAATCACCGTAAAAAGAAAAGACGCTTAAAACATTCTACAGATAAAGGACAATCTGATAATGCTAAAACATCAAATAATAAATGTGGAAAGTAAACTATAAATGTATGTTTTAACACACTAATCCTTCATTACCTGGAATCCACCTGACGTTTGTGCGAAGTGGGTGTTATTGTGCTAACAGCCTGGTCCTAGGAAACCTTTCATTTTGGCAATACCTGCTTGAATTCATTACTTGGCACCTGAGGCACCCTAAAAATGGAAAATGCCGACCAGATGAAACATTTTTGCGACGACCGTGCATGAGTTTCGACTTTGTGTCAAATCCAGCCTGGTGGGACATTATCAAACTATAAATGTCTGTTTGTCATCTTCTTTCGTCATCCGGACAAGAACGATGATCAACGCCTTTTGAGTCCATTCCGTGGGCAAATGTCAGAAAGATAACCCTGCGATGTCATACTAGTTATCTTCCAAGCTTCTGTTTCAATGAAAAAATTCGCTTAAGTTATAATAAAAAATGAATTCGCATTACTGAAAAGATATTTATCAATAATATTTTATTTCATTAGATGAAATTAACAGTTTTGAGAAAAATTTCACGTTTTTTTATGTAAGTGAATGACATTTAAGAAATTTATTGCTTTAGCAGTTCCCAGAAGCCACCAACAGGAAGAAAAATTCGCGCATGCCTGAAAGATAGACTTACTTGGCAGAAGGTCGCGTCTAATTTTAACTGCGGCCTTTATTGAAAACATCTACTGGACATACCACAAACTCAACTTCATAAACCCACCGAAAATGACGTTTAATATATTTTAACACCTCTGGGAGATACGACTATATTTACTGGTTTCAGGAAGAATGTCCACGCCCACGGAATAGTCGTTAAACCTAAAAATAAAGTTTGAGTGGAACGGTATTTTCATCGACTTCCTTCCTTCCTTCCTAAATTCTCTTGCAGCCTCTCACAGACAAAGAAGCCAACAAGTTAAATGAGGTAAGAAGAAGAACAAGAAGGCAGATACTCAAACTTCAAAACAACGACGACGACGTCGATGACAAGCTACGAAAGGAATAAATAACCAAATAAACCTTCTTGTATCCCATAAATGACCATGTAAATTCGTAAATAATAACTGTATATGACCAGAATATAGAATAGACCGTAAAATAGATAAATAAAATAAAACAACAGATAAACAAACTCTTTCCAATTATCAACATATTAATAGAGATTTATTTCTTCCTTGGAAGATCAAAAATGAAAGCCGATGCCAATAAATAATCTTGCCCTTCCTAAATTTGATTAGACAGATAATATAATAAATAAAAAAAGAGAAATATCATCCGTCCGAATGACATGATGCGATAATTGTCGGTATGTCCATCTGTACCTTTTAAAAGAACTATAGTTAACATTCACGTAAACCTTCTTGCATTAAAAAAAGATACCCCACTCCGCACACATCGTTAGGATTCCCTTTACATTCAGCCACTTGTCATCTTTTCAAATTCTGTTTCATATTCCATTTCTTCTTTATTCATTTATTTGGACAGCATCATTTTCTTGTTGCTAGATTTGGGAGATGTTGAAGCACTTATTTGTTTCTTTTTGTTTCACTGCTAACTATTTCTTCTCTACTTTATTTTTTGATGTTAACAAGCAGTGCGGGGGGAGAAAAGAAAAGAAAAAAGAAAAAAGAAAAGAAAAGAAAAACCAATACGATGACTACATCGATAACGAAAGCAATCGGTGTTTTTTTTTTAAATAGCCAAATATCTTGTATTCAAACACGATGAGTAGAAGAGTCCCTGCATGTCCGCAGATTTTGATGTTGATATGTGCGCTTGTGTATTCAGGTATGTCATCAGTTCATCCACAACACTTCTTACACCTGTATATGTCCACAATTCTCTCTCTGTCTCTGTCTCTGTCTGTTTGTCTGTCTGTCTGTATATATATATTGGAGTCCTAGAGTACATTATTGTATTATTACATTATTATATACACGTTTAAACTTATTTTATACCTCTCTAAGTCATTCTATCTATCTATCTATCTATCTATCTATCTATCTATCTATCAATCTATCTATCTATCTATCTATTTCATTAGCACAGTATATTCACATACCTACATATATTTACGTACATCTCTCGCTATCAAACATATTTTTCGCATTCTTTCTTTATTGTCATCCATTTTTTTGTCTTATCAATAAGTTTGATGTACATTTGTTGCTTATTATTCAGAAAATTGTTTGTCTGTTTGTTTGTTTGGGTTTTATGGCATATCAACGCCAAATCCATTTTAAAGTAAATAATCAGTTCTATTTCAAACAATTCAGTTTAGCATGATTACACAGCTTAATTGTCAAAAACATTTCTATTTCAATCTATTCAGTTTATTCAAACAGTTCTAATTCAGCAAGTTCAGTTTATCGTAAGTACATATTTTGTTTACACTCAGTTAAATGTCAAAACAGTTCTATATTAAACAAATCAGTTTAGTGTAAGTACAGTTTCAATGTCAAAAAATAGTTTAATCAAACAATTCAGTTTAGCATAAGTACGCCGTTAGTTCTATCTAACTCATAGATAGGGCCCTATCCGGTGCTACCACACCGGGTCAGAGTGGATCTGGGAGCAATGGCAATGAAGGGGTGCTCCGCATTCCCGAAAGCACCAGCATAACTGGAACTTCTCAATCAGATTGTTTAGTGTCATATCAGGACACTCATTGGAGGGGGTCTTACCCCTCTGCAGAGGTGCAGTCAGTGTATTCAACAGCCCCAATTATTCAGAAAAGTATTAAAACAATTATCAAATAGATTTTATCGTTGCGAAATTGAGTACAATATTTCATTAAAAAATATCTTTTATGATTCTTATACTTTCTATCTCACAGAAACTCTTTTTTTTATAGCGGCGTATTTTATTGTTTACGTTTATCGTTTGTCGTTATTGCTTTATTTGAAATCCGAAAAAAAATCCATTACTATTGAATAAATAGTTACTTGATATCAATAGAGGTAATTTATTGTTTATTTATACTATATATAATTAATATAATCTTTAGTAATCATATATCATATTATAAATATTTCTTTAACTCTTTTCTCTCGCGACGTTTTGTTGTTTATGTCTAACGTTTAGATGTATCGTGATGCGTTCGAAACTAAAAAGAAATCATTATTATCAAAGAAACATTTTTTCATTAATAAATATAATTTCTTAAAGTTATGTACTTTGTTAATGATCATATTTACCCAACCCCTCCGCTTCGGCAGGACACAAGGTCAATTTTTAAGCGGAGTTTAACAGGTTTTAATTCAGAGTTTTCCTTCTCCTAGACTAGTTGCCTCACCAAAGCTGAAGAACCTAGTCTATGTACTTTGTTAATTATGATTATCGATACTTTTTCTTGATGTATATGATAATTTGTGATTAATATTTGCATGCCCAAGTTAAACCCTGAGGAGTTATTTTGTAAAAAAGGTCTCGTTAACGGTGACTAAAATAGTTCCCACATCAGGCGTGACTGATGAGGAGGGTAGCTAGTTACCCTGCAAAACAAAAATAAGAACCTTTTGAAGGGCAGAGGAACCATCTTTTGGGGGTCGACGGCCATCTAACACACGTTTGGGACCACCGTAACATCTCATGTATGGCACAAAGTGCACCTGCACTGGTAATATTAGTATGAGGTGTTAGAGAGTGTGCAACACAAGCACTGACCACTTGAAACAATTCAGTCGGATGTTTAGTAGATTCTCTGTTTCCAGTTCTTGCATTATTGAAGATTACAAAAACCGATGGCAAATAAGAGATAGCTTCAAAGGCAGATGGGGATTCAACAAGGAACCTTCACACAAGTGTTTATTTCACAAATAAGCAGTCCTTTCGAGGTATCGCAACGTTTCCTCATATAAAGAGACATCTAGAAAAAATGATTTAAAAAAGTTCTCTTTTATATGTTTCTGTCAGGTCCGAATGGCAAGGCAACTAATCCCTAATTTTGGTTAAAATAGTACAGTACTCGAGACTCAAGCTTTGGTAGGGCGATCGATCTGGGAGAAGGAAAAACTGAATTTAAAACCGAAGGAGTGTCGTTCTGGAGAATCAGTGGCACATTATTGCACCTGTCTTCTGAAATCAGTTTATCCAAGAAGTGTGGGTGGTTCTACACACAACTTCACCTGTTATATAATTAAGGAATGTTCTTTTTATTTTAATCATTTTTCATGAATTATTTTTTATCATTCAGTTTGGTTGGGCTTTGAACTATTCGGGTTAAGAGTTCAGGTGTGTAGTCAATTGGTGCTGTTTACACTCGCGCGCAAAGGATATGACAATCACCATTGTCATAATAAACCCCAGATAGGAAATGTGACTGGAGTGTGGATGACGTCATGCCCAGAAGAGATGGGTTGAGAATTTGGAAGATTTTGAAAAAGATTCAGTTAAGGTCCGACCATTGTGTTGAGAAATTGAGGTCCGACCATGGTGTTGAGAAGTTTAGGTCCGACCATGCAATTGTGGATTTAAGATTGGACCATGCTGGCTGACTATTGAGTTTCTACCATGGGGGTAGAGAATTGAGTTCTCTGCCATTGAGTTGAATTTTCTACCGTTGCGGCGGTGGTTAAGTTTTGCAGGTCCCGATCAGCGAAGATGAATTGAGATCTAAAACACCACGAGATGTGCTGAAAGTTCGGGGTGGTCTTGGCGTAGTATGATTACGAAAGACTTTTAAGAATTGTGTCTCTCTCCTTGTGTCGAAGAACCGAAGTCAGAAGTTAATAAATGCGTTCATACCTGAACAACGGAATCCGCCTGTTCCTGCATTTGTATTTGAATATGTGTTGTATATGAACCTTTGGATTGATATTATGATTATGATTATCGTGGGTATAATAAATCAGCTGTATTGGTAGTCCCACAGATCATATCTTTAACCGAACTGTTGGGGCCACGCACGTCGAGATCAACGAGAGAGTCCATCACACACACACACACACACACATGTATATACATATATATATATATATATATATATATATATATATATAACCTTTATTTATATATATTATTTATGAATAATGAGAACAAATTTGAATTTAAAGCTTATCATAAATCCACGAATGAAAATTGATCATAGGTTTTTATCTGAGAGCCCTTAAAACTTGTAGCCCAAATTTTAAAAAGATGAACTTGATTATGTGGAAAACTCCTTTGTATAATTGCAGTATCCTAAATCTTTTATGCAATGTGCTAAAATAGATGCATTTAAAAGTCGCAAACGAAAAAGTTTTTGAATCGATTCCATTAACAATTTTCTCAATAATAATAATCCATTACAATCATCTCCTGCTACAGGTCTGGCAATGTTAGTGAAGAAACGGACCTCATCGCCTTCTATAATGAATTATCCTCCATTGTTCGTATAATCCCGAAACAACTTTATCACCATTAGTGGAGACATGAATGCATAAATAGGTAAAAATGTTAGCAACAAATTCAGCCTACACATCTCATCAAACAGAAATTAGGAACATCAAACAGATTTCACACTAGAAAATAGATTAATATACCTCAATACTGAATTTCAGAAAAGAAGGGGAAAACTATGGACCTACACCTACGTAGATAATACTAAAGCACAGATAGACTATGTCTTTATGAATAAGAAATGGAATAATACCGCATTGAATTGCGAGGCATATTCCTCTTTCGATGGTGTGTCTTCCGATCAACGAATTGTCACGGTAAAGATACGACTGAGTCAACAAAGGAATACGGCCCGAACAACTACAACCGTACACTATGATTGGTCCCTGATTAATAACAGGGATATTAGAGATAAACATACGTTAACACTTAGAAACAAATTCGTTGCACTACAGGTGGTATCAGAAATACATACTCCGAATGACGATTATGAGAACTTCGGCAATGCCCACTAAAGAGGCGCCAGCAGAATGCGTACCAACTAAAAAAGGGCTAAACCTAGAGTCCCATGGGAGACATTAGCGGTTCGAAAAAAGCATGCAGACGTAGCAGGAACCCAAACAATATCAATACTTAGAAGCTTAAGGCACAAAATGAACTAACAAACGTATACCTAAAAGAACAAACGTATACCAAAAAGAACAAACAGAATACATACAAAATCAGATCATTAAGATTAGAGACACCATTGAAGGTAGAAAATCAAGGATAGCACGGTAGACGGTAAACGAAGTGAGCAGAAGGAACAGTACTGTGAGAGCTAAACTGAAATCTGCCTGCTAAGAAGAACGAATACACCTATGGAAACAACATTTCGAGAGCTTACACGGAAAACCGCTGAAAGTTACAGACGATCCAATCACAAAAAATATTAGTAATCAACTAGACATCAAACTAGAACAGTTTATGTAAGAAGAACTTGACTCAGTACAAAGAAAAATTAAAAATTGGAAACCAGCGGGGCTTGACGAAATACCACAAGAAATATGGACAAGGGAATTCGACAACATACTGCTCCGATATTTTAACGCCATATATAACCAGAACTCAATAGACAGATGGAAAAAAGGATGCATCCTCCCTTTTCCAAGGAAAGGTGACCTTAGAATTGCCAAGAACTACCGAGGTATAACCGTTACACCCATAGCGGCCAAAATCAACAATGCTCCAATACACAAACGCATAGAACATGAAATTGAGAAAATACTCAAGAAGAACCAAAATGGCTTTCGGAAGAATCGATCGACGCCCACAAATTTTGACTATCCGTCGAATTCTAGGTGTTCGGGCAAAAAACCTCGAAGCAGCCCTATTATTCATCGACTTTTCCCAGACATTTAACTCCATATACAGTGGGAAGATGGAGCAAATACTTCTCGCCAACGGCTTCCCCAAAGAAACTGTCGCAGCCATAATGAGGCTATATAAAAACACGAAAGCAAAACTCCGCTCACCGGATGAAGACACAGACTACTTCGACATTGTAGGTGGTGTGCTGCTAGGAGATACATTATCCCCACACCTGTTAATAATTTGCTAGACTACGTGCTTACAACGTCTATAAATTTAATGAAAGAGAATGGTCTTAAGCTGGCAAAGGAAACAAGCAGAAGATACCCCGGTACAAAGTATTACGAACACAGACTACGCCGATGACATTAGCGCTTCTAGCAAATTCACCCGCCCAAGCCGAATCCTTTCTACCAAGCCTGGAACGAGCGGCAGGTGACATAGGCCTCCATGTCAAAGTAGAAAAAACAGAATACATGTGTTTTAATCAAAGAGGCGACATCTCCACACTAAAGGGCGGTCCTCTGAAACTAGTGGACCAGTTCACTTACCTCGGAAGCAGCATCTAATCAACCGAGACAGACATCAACACGCGACTACCAAAGGTACGGACAGCTATCCATAGACTATCGGTCATATGGCAGTCACACCTGACCGATGAAATAAAACGCATTTTTTCCAAGCTGCGGTTGTGTCGATACTGCTATTTGGAAGCACCAGATGGACGCTAAGTAAACCTATAGAGAAAATGCTTGACAGCAATTACACAAGAATGCTGTAAGCAATATTGAACAAGTCCTGGCGGCAACAACCTACAAAACAATAACTGTACGGCCACCTAGCACCCATCACGGAAACTATCCAAGTTAGACTAACCAGACGTGCAGGACACTGCTGGAGAAGTTTGGACGAACTCATTAGTGATGTACTGCTTTGGACCCCTTCACAAGGACGAGCAAAGGTTGAACGACTAGCTGGAACCTTTATACAACAGATCAGTGTTGATACAGGATATAGCCCGGAAGATCTCCCTGTAGCAATGGATGATAAAGGCGGGTGGCGAGAGAGGGTCAGGAAATCCGTGCTGGCAACGTGACATGATGATGATAAGGACATAGATGTATCATTTTACCTAATAATTTATTACTCAACTCATAAAAAATCTAAATCTTGGGATCCAGACAATAGCAAACATTTAAAATCAATTAAGAATGTAATAATGGTAAGAACATGAATCCTATCAAATTTGAAGCTGGAGTATATTCAATTATGTATACGGCTTGTGATAAAAACTATATTTGTGAGATTTCAAGATCAATCAAAAACATATCTATGAACATATCAGAAATTTTAGATGATAGAAATGCGTAAGTAAAATAATTTCGAAACCAATCACAGTTTCAATCTTAAAAAATTTAAAATATCAGTCAATGTAAATAATAAACAATGTAGAAAAATTATTTCTTATTATAATACCATCAAAGACTTAAAAAAAGAAAACTTATCTCCTTATTTAGTTAAATTGATTATAAATAGTTACCATATTCCTATTGAATTATTTTTTATTAATTATTAATAAATTATATTTCCTTTTAATCGTTTTGATATGATTTCTCAACAAAATAAATGCGAAAGTAGATTTTTATTTCAAATCAAAATGAATACGTTATTCTATTCGATAAATAAAAAAATGATTAAAATTCTTAGAAAAACTACTCAGATGAAAGTGTTTTTAATCTTAATTTTTATCAGAGTTTAAATTTTTTTTAAATCCATAGGAAAAACTTGATCTTTTTTTGAAAAAATTTCAGCTTTTAATTAAGTTACATTTTAAAAGGGAATTCTAACGCTAAGAATTTTATCATTTTCAAATGATTTTTTTTCTTTTGAAAAATAATTTTTACCCAGAAAATTCAATAAAACTAAAAACGCTAACACATATAGTTACATATCATATATTAGTAAATACATATTCTGAATATTTTGCTTTATATATATATATATATATATATATATATATATATATATATATATATATATATATAATCTGAGGAGGAAATATATATAATCTAAGGAGGAAATTCAAGGGTTAGGATAATCCCATTGGAGTGCTCAATGTTAACGGCTATCGATGTATAATTAATTATATATCAACGAATAGAACTAAAAGATTTTTTCACACAAAATGAAAAAAAAAAGAAAAATTTATAATTTATAAACCATAATGACACCAGGGAAGTGAATTTTTGTTATTTTTTATATAAAAAGAATATATATACATACATACATACATATATCATCATCATCATCATATCGCGCTGGTAGCACGGATATCCCTGACCCTCTCTCGCCACTCCTCCCTATCGTTCATCGCCCTAGGTAGGTCTTCAGGACAACATCCCGTATCCTCACATAGCTGCTGAATGTACGTTCGTGCTGGTCGTCCTGCTTTTGCGCGGCCATGTGTGGGGATCCATAAGAGTACATCTCTTATGAGTTCATCTCTGCTTCTCCAGCAGTGTCCTGCATGTCTGGCTCGTCTAACTTGAATAGTTTTCGTGATAGGGGGCAGGTGACCGTACAGTTGGTGTCTTGTGGGGTGTTGCTGCCAGGACTTGTTTAAGATTGCACGCAGCATTCTTGTGTAATTGCCGTCTAGCTTCTTCTCCAGCCGTTTTGTTAGCGTCTATGTAGTGCATCCATATAGCAGTATCGATGTGACCGCTGCCTGGAAGAAACTGCGTTTCATTTTATCGGTTAGGTCTGATTTCCCTATAATCGATAACCTATTGATAGCTGTCCATGCTTTCGTTAACCTCGTTTCGATGTCCTTTTCGGTTGATTCGACGCTGCTTCCTAGGTACGTGAATTTGTCTACTAGTTTAAGAGGGGTTCCTTCTAGAGTGGAGATGTCCCCCGTTTGGTTATAGCACATATATTCCGTTTTGTGTTTTTAACATAGAGGCCTATGCTTGCTGCTGCTCGTTCCAAACTATGCAGAAGTGTTTCGGCTTGGTCAGGTGTATTTGCCAGTATCGCTATGTCATCGGCGTAGTCGGCGTCGGTAATTGTTGTTGCAGGGTAACTTCTGCTTCTTTTCTTCGTCAGTTCGAAGCCATTGTCTTTGATTTTGTCAATCGATGTTCTAAGTACGTAGTCTAGACAAATGATAAAGAGGTACAGGGCCAGCGTGTCCCCTTGTAGTACTCCTGCTACAATGTCAAAGTATTCTGTGTCTCCATCCGGTGATCGTACTTTTACTTTAGTGTTTCTATAGAGAATCGTTATTGCCGCTACGGTTTCTTTAGGTATGCCGTACGCTAGTAGGATTTGTTCCATCTTTCCTCTGTGAATGGAATCGGAAGCCTTGGTAAAGTCGACAAATATTAATGTCGCTTGTAGGTTCTTTGCCCGTACAACTTCAAGGATTCTGCGGATGGTTAATATTTGTGAGGTCGTGGATCTATTTCTTCGGAAGCCATTTTGGTTTTTTCTAAGTATGTTGTCGATTTTGGGTTCTATTCGATTTCGTAGTAGGGCATTGTAGATTTTGGCAGCTATGGATGTAAGTGTTATGCCTCGGTAGTTTTTGGCTAATCCGAGGTCCCCCTTTTTAGGGAAGGGGAGTATGCATCCCTTCATCGATCTATCTATCGGATTTTGATTGTATACTGCGTTGCAGTGTCGGAGCAGTATGTCGTCGAATTGTCTGGTTTTCCATACTTCCGGGGGAATTTCGTCCAGCCCTGCAGCTTTCCTATTTTTAATTTTTCTGAGAACCGAGTCGAGTTCTTCTTGTGTGAACGGTCCTTGTTTAATGTCTAATTGTTTGCTAATTATTCTGGTGATTGGTTCATGTGTTATTTTTGGTGGGTTTCCAAGTAAGTTTTCGAAGTGCTGTTTCCACAGTTTTATGCTTTCTTGTTGGTTTGCTGCTTTAAGTTTTGCTTTGGCTGTGTTCTTTCTTCTGCTCACTTCGTTTATTGTTTGCCAGGCTATTCTAGATTGTCTATCTTCCACCGAGTCTCTAATCTTATCTATCTGATTTTGAATGTATTCTGTCTGTTCCTTTATATATATGCCTGCTAATTGATATTGTGCCGTTTTTAGTTTTAAGGCATTTGTGTTTGTTGGGTTTTTTCGATAGTTTTTGGAGGCTGTTTTCACTAGTGCACATTTTTCTCTCACCGCTAAAGTTTCCCATGGGACTCTATATTTAGTTTTAATTTTTGTTGGAATGTATTTTGCTGCTGCCTCGAGGTGTGCATTGACGAAATTTTCATATTCGTCGTTTGGTGTACTTATGAGAATAAGAGCTTTCATACTACGCTCGTAAAAATCTACATCAGTGGATGCGATTTATTTTTAACAACGATGACGTTATAGTTGTCCAACTTTAATTGGTCCGATTTTCATAGATGACCTGTTCATGGTGAACTTATTTTTTCTTATATATATATATATATATATATATATATATATATATATAAAATATATATATATATATAAATGTGTGTATATATATATATTTATAGGTGTGGGTATATATATATATAGGTGTATATATATATATATATATAGGTATATATATATATTTATGTATATATTTATATATATATATTTGTGTGTGTGTAAGGGTGTGTGTGTGTATTTAGGTAGCATTTCCTCTTTGAGGCATATTTGATCAAATATCATAGACAATTTTTGCATATTTTTGTTTCAATCTTTCAAATCACCGTATATACACCTTCTGATGATGGCCGGCAAGGAGCACGAAAGTAATTGGGAAGTAGTTAAATATGGAAAATTGGTAAGCTAATTCCTGCCGGATACCAAAACAACTATTCGGTGATTTGAAAGGGTTGAAACAAAAATATGCAAAGAGTGTCTGTAATATTCAATAATAATAATAATAACAATAATAATAATAATAATAATAATAATAATAATAATATATATTCCTTAACAGACAGATAAGGATGAAAATGCACAGGTACATATGTCTCGGAATTCGCATATATCAATCATAAAAGGGCGCGTTTTTGTTTATTGGAGAAACTTGTGTAAGCAGCGTAATTTTCCATATTTTCGTGCATATACCTACGAATGCATATACGTATACGCCTATATATATATGTGACTTTAATCCGCCAGTCTGTCAATGCATGTTTTTGTAGGTGTGCGCGTCTGAATGTAGTAGGTGTGTGTGCGTTTTTCGTGTGTGTGTGTGAAAGGGTAAGTCAGTGCATCGATATTGATGCACACGCTCAGTCACTTACAGGATTCATAACTTCCGTTTCCTCATTTTTAATAAATGCTTATTGAATGTGGAATGATATTATTTCAAGGCAATATTGGCCTCGGTGTATCAAGCTGTAACTTTGAAGGCATAACCTGTGAAGATATATTGAAACATATTGAGATAGAGAAGGTTATATATATATATATATATATATATATATATATATATATATATATATATATATATATATATTAGTATGATTATAACCTCATTTTTCTTTCTAATTCTTCATATATCAAAGTTAGTTCATATCTATCGGTCAATCTATGTTAGTCTGTTCGTATAGAAAAAATATATGTGTGCACGCGCGCGTGTGTTTGTCAGTACGCTTATAATCTCTGGCTATTTCTATTTCTTTAGCTATCACAGTTCATATAATCTCCCCCCCCTCTCTCTCTTTATATATATATATATATATATATATATATATATATATATAAAGAAGCCTCACTTTAGTAATAAAAAAAAGGAAATAATACTTTAGGTTATATACTAAACAAGTTTAATTTAAAAATAGTTTATAAATTACCTTGATAATGGTTCTGACGAGAACTGAAAGTACTCAGTCTAACATAAATAGCTCCTTTGGAGACATTATCAACAAATTTCAAGATTGTAACATTAGGACTCTTGAAAAAAAAACAAAAAAACAACAACTCCAAAACAAGAAGGATTCAATTTTATTTAATCAAACCTGTCTGAATATATATCATCATCGTTATCATCATGTCTCGCCACCCGTCTGTATCGTCCATCACTTCCGGTAGGTCTTCAAGGCTACATTCTGTATCGGCACAGATCTGTTGTACGTAGGTTCTAACTGGTCGTCCTGCCTTTGCTCATCAATGTGAAGGGGTCCATTGGAATACGTCACTTATGAGTTCGTCTCTACTTCTCCAGCAGTGTCCAGCATGTCTAGCTCGTCTAACTTGGATAGTTTTCGCGATGGGTGGTAAGTGGCCGTAGAGTGGTTGGTTTGTGGGGTGCTGCCTCCAGGACTTGTTCAATGTTGCGCGCATTATTCTTGTGCCTGAATATATATATATATATATATATATATATATATATATATATATATATATACGAACAGACTATATCTATATATATATATATATATATATATATATTGAGAGATAGATAGATATATAGATAGATAGATAGATAGATAGAGAGAGAGAGAGAGAGAGAGAGAGAGTTGGGAGACTGGGATAATGAGTAAACTGCGATTGATAAATATATAGGGAAAGAGAAAAGGAGAGAGTGATATAATAAATATAAGGAAATAGATAGATAGATAGATAGATAGCCAGAGTAAGTTTATGAGTATACTGAGGTCCATAGATAGATAAATAGATTGATACGTATGAGCAGACTGCGATAGATGGATGAATCAACAAAAAAGAGCTGATCAAATTCTATTTATCGTAAGAACACTAACAAATGTAAAACCTCCCATTTATTTCCGGGGAAACAACACTTGATAAAGTTAGCACAATAAAATTATCGATAGAGCAAGTTTTCAGCTACTAAACACTATTTTTTAATGTATAATTACCTCCAATGACCTTGCATTTTCACTAACGATTAATAACGGCTGTCATGCTAAGCTAGTAAAAATTTGCATCAGTAGATGTTTGCTTTGGTTTTGTTGTTTAATGGTATATCAAACTCTGTAGGTTATTTAATGCCAAAGCCATCCTTCTAGAATTACAATAGTGATACTATTTAATCTATAGCAAAGAGGATAAGAGGGTTCATACCTTTCCCAACGGTATTTGTCCGAAAGGGATTGTAATAAAGCGACGGGATTTCGAACTCGCTTACTACGATTCCGCGGTCCACTGCTTTAACGATTACACCACGAGGACATCCCCTCAGTGGGTGTGGTTTATTTTTAACAATAACGATGACGTCATAGTTGTCTGCGTTGTCCATCTTTCATTGGTCCGATTCGCACAAATGAACTTATCACGGTGATCTTTATTTCGTCAATTGATAACGTAAAATGAGGCATGAACTCCACCGTCACTCTTGCGGAAACCCACTGCCTGTACCTACATGCACTTTTTGAGTCGGCAAATATTCAGCGAATGTTAGTGGGTGGAATCATTTCTCTACAGAAGAATTCAATATTTCACATCTGATTTCATGTTAGAAGACATTTTGCCAGACAGCCTCTCTGCTGTTATCAGTAAAAAGACAAAAATAAGAATCTATAGCACAGAACATTCATTTCTACAGCAATACATACCACCGACATTTCTCTTGGACGTTGTTAGACGACATAATAAGATAGAAGCCATTACTTTCGAGCAACCTCGTCACACAGAGAAGCTTATTTATAATCGGCAAAAATCCATAGCAGACGGTGGTTACTGTCAAGAACAATGGTGCAATAAATAAAATAGCATACAACCAGGGAACCTGTGTAATAGATGTATTTAATAACTAAACATTTAATCTTCTATAATTTTTGATGAATTAGCGTTAAAGACTAAAAAACTAATAGAATAAGAATTCATTTTAAAAAAATGTGGCGCCAAGGGTGTGTGGCCTTAAGCAATAGCTTATTTAGCTTATAGGGAAGCCCAGCACTGCTCATCTCCTCTCTTGTGAATTTTAAGGTCGTTAGTGTGCTATATCGAGTAGTGTTTTTTCATAGCATCTCTCAGAACAACAGGTGTTACTACAAAATATAGCCTTTCTTTCTCTACTTATTTAATCTGCTTCTAGAGTAATGGCACCATTGTCAAAAACAGCAGCCATACATCTTGTTCTATTATTGTACTGATTTTTATAAATAAATAAACGAAAACGTTAATATAGAAATTATTGCAAACCACACATTTCTAGAGAAATGTAAAATTTCTCGACTTTGGCTGATGCTTTTGTGGATGCACTTCCATGGATTGCTGGATTCAAAACGAGGTCAGAAAATGTCAGTAAACCAGTTATTTCACAGAATTGTCCAATAGAAGCAGCATTTTTTCCTTCTAAAAAGTCCCATTTCTCTAAACATAGACACGCAGAGTGAATACAGATAATATAAATCATTGATGAAATGATTATAAAAAAAATTCTGGCAGTGACGTAAAAGAAGGAATGAATATTAAACATATGTAGATGTGCTGGAAATAGATAATTAACATCTTCAGAAATTGAAATATGCTTAGATATTTCCCATGACCTGTTAATTTATCGTTTGCCTCTTCATGTCATTCCACAGGGTAGTGGGTGTTACTCTGTTTATCTCCTCTCCCATAATTTAATATGTCACCGGTGTGCCATGCCGAATAGTGTCACTTCATAAGGAATGGATATTACTTGAAAGTGTCCATCTTATACAGCTTCCTTATTATCTTTAGGATAATGTATTTATTTTCATGGCTGTCTGCGTTTTTTTAATCTACCCGAATGTTGGAATGAACGGAAAGATCTGAAGTTTGGGTGAATTGGTAGCAGGGTAATTGTACATATTATTATATTCTATTTAATCATATCATCTTCCCCCCATTCAGAAAATGTGTAGATTGCTAGGGAGAATATTTTGAATAACTAACATACTTATAATTTCAGTGTTGTAATACTTTCCTTATCTGCTTTTCCACTTATTCACGATCAACCCTAGAAATAAAAAATTCGTAAGTTTTACTGACTGATAGTCATTTAAGCAGCTGGGTGTTAATTATTCGACTATAGTTGTACATGGAACGGTGCAAAGAATTCGACTATAATTGCACACATTACGGTTTGGTGCTCATGGAAAGAAGTTTGATATTCTACAAAAGTGGTATAAATTTCAAAGTTCTAATTTGAATTGTTGGTGGATTCAGCTCTCATCGTGCATCACCTGGGTTTAGGAATTCGATTGTTGTCTCTCGTAGAATGGTTCCAGGAATTCTGTTAAATCTGCATTGGCATGGCGTTAGGATTTTGAATATTTTTTTCAACAGCTGTGAAATTGTTAAATGCTCTTGGCTATTTACAATGCAAGTTTTTCTTTTGCATTTATACACTTTGCCTATTACTCTTTCAATAATGAGTTATTTTCTATTATAAGATGCATCTTTTTTATGCGGATGTTGGGATGAATAGAAGGATCTGAAGTAAAAATGAACTGATTATAACAAGGGCGATTGAATAAATTCTTATATTCTGTCCAACTTTGACATTGTCTACTTTCAATTCAAAAGATGCAAAGATTGAGAAGATAATTTAGAATTACAATCGCATATAAATGCATAGATACAAATTGTTCGCTGTTGTGAATAATATCCAATGGTTATCGACTTACATTATAGACGAATAGCGAAAGAAAACGGATAAAAAGAAAATGGTAATCGAAAAATTTAAAAAACAAGTGAGAAAAGAAAGAGAAAAAAAGTAAAAAGTGGATTAAGTGAAAAGTGAAGAAGAATTAAAGTCATTTCAAGAAAAAAGTTTACCGAAACCCCCCCCCCCAAAAAAAAACCAAAAACAAAACAGTAGCAATCTCCCCCCCCAAAAAAACAACAAAAATAAAAAACAATAGACAAAATAAGACAAAAAAAAAAAACGAAACAAAAAGCTACAGCACTCCCTAAAAAAACAACAATTAAAAAACAAAAACAAGGAAAATTTAAAAAAAAACTTTAAAGAACAGGCCTTATAGAAATGAATATTGTAAAAGATCAAAGGGGACAGAAAGGAAGGAAAAGAAAAATAAAGAAAGTAAGAAAAAAAAAAACACAAAAGAAAGAAAACGTAAGAAAGACATAGAGGAAAAAAGAATTGGAGGAAAAGAAGAGCTACATGTTTGATTTGAAAGAAAGAAAGAAGGAAAGAAAAATTGGAGAGAAAAGTGAAAGGGGTAAAAAAGAAAAGAAACGAAGTAAGGAAAGAAGAAAGGAAAAAGAAAAGATAATTTGATAGAAAGAAAGAAAGAAAGAAAGAAAGAAAGAAAGAAAGAAAGAAAGATGTATCCTATTTGACGGATCATTTGAAAGAAAAAAGAAAGAATAGAAGGAAGGATAGATAGAAAGGAAGAAAGAAAAAAGAAAGAAAGAAAAATGTACAAAAAAGGTGGATAATTTGAAATAAAATCAAAGAAAGAAAGAAAGAAAGAAAGAAAAATGTACTAAAGAGGAAGATAATTTGAAATAAAATGAAAGAAAAAGAAAGAATGGAAAGAAGAAAAGAAGAAAGAAAGAAAAATAATCATCTAAAAGAAAAAAGGAAGGAAAAAGAAAGAATGTGAGGAAGAAAGAGTAGAAAGAAGAAAGAAAAATATACTGAAAAGTAAAGGAATAAGAAAATATTGAATAAATGGTTTGAAAGAAAAAGAGAAAGGAGGAATGAAAAAGGGAAGAAGAATGAAAAAGTAATAAATAAAAGATAGATAAGAAAGAAAAAGAAAGAAAAAAGGAGGATGAAAGATAAGAAAAAAGGAAATACTAAATCAATGAACTGAGGAGGGAAAAAGAAAGTGAATTAAAAAAGAGAAATACATTTACAACATACAACAGAATTCTTTAATTATTCTATTCTCAAAAGCATTTTTAAAATAGCAAAATGATTATTTTTATGGAGAGAAAATTAATGAAAAAATTAAAAAGAAAATCCAAACGAACATTCCAATCTCAACCCTTCACACCCTTCACAGTTTTATTCCTGAAATAAGTTTACTTTTAAAACGAATGTTTGGACTAGGGCAAAAATGCTAAACTCCACCCACAAGACTTTTGTGCCCTACCCTGGCGGTGATTTAAAGAATCAGGAGTCATTGATGTAATTGTTATGCTATCTTTTCGTGTCATTTAACATCCTTAGGGGACGAAAAGGGAAGTGGCAAGTACCACACCCACTTCAACATACGCCTTATACTTATACCTACACATATGGGGGTGAGAGAGAGGGTAGGTGAATGGAATGGCGAGAGAGAGAGAGATAAAGACGGAGAAAACCCTATTGTTATTGTCTAGATGCATATACATAGGTATAAAAAGAATACCTGCTCTCTCTCTCTCTCTCTCTCTCTCTCTCTCTCTCTATCGCTCTCTCTCTCTCTCACACACATACAATTACTTTAGTTTTAAAACTAAAACAGCAATGAAACCTCAGTTAAAAATACTTAGTGCTTAAAAGTTTAAAAGGTAGAGTGAACATTATATCAAAATATAAACGTTCACTGACTTCTCACTACACAAAGTTTCACGATTTCTTGATCATTAGGAGAGCAGAAATACAAGTGAACCCACTACATTAATTTCTAAATGTATAGTACATTAGATTAGAAGCCCTGTCGGTAGGGAGGGGGCTGTAGAATACACCAATTGCCTCCCTGCAGAAGAGTAAGACACCCCCAACGAGTGGTCTAAAACGACATTAAACAATTTGATGATGAGGCTACAGTAATGCTGGGGCATTGGGAAATGCAGTCTACCCCTTCGATGCCATCATTCCCCGGTCCACTCCGGCTCGGAGTGATGGCACCTGATAAGGTCCAATTTATGGGTCAAATAGAACTGTTTGACATTTAAAAATGACTTATGTTAAATTTAATTGTTTGAAATAGAACTGTTTGATCATTTAACTAAATGTAAATAAATGACTGATGTTTAATTGAATTGTTAGTTATACATAGCAATAATTGGAACCATTTAACTTTGACTTATGCTAAATTGATTTGTTAGAAATAGAACTGTTTGATCATTTAAATGTGCATATCTACAAAATGTGTTTACAAATCATATATTTAATATGTATGTAAAAAAGGATTTGGCATTAAATAACCAACAATGGTTCATATGCCATAAAACCAAACCAAACCAAAGCAAATCCATTATTTTAGATCTTATTCCCTATGTGCAAACGCTTTAAAAAATCAATTTCCTCTTCGAAGTTATTGTCTTACTGTTATTATCGTTCCAAGATTTCGTTTTGCTGCCTGTGTTATTTTCTTTCATTAATGAAATTACTTTCAAAGCTTCTCCGAACAAGTCGGAACTATTTTTGGTCAAATAAATGTATTAAAATATCATTAGTATAGGATAAGAGTACCTGAAAACGTATAACTGTGTGCAAATTATTTGCATTAAGAATAGTTACAATTATATCTGTTTACAAAGGATTATTTTTATTATTTTGCTCATTTGAGAGTTTTTTCCACCAGTGTTAACTGATGGTCATTCACAGGAGTTTGAGTGACCGCAAGTCTCCTCAAATCTCCTGGACTCTTCTCAGTATTCTAGCTGATTTTAATAATGCTCTAGTCTGGATGGTCTCCACCTGTCCACATATTTCCAATTCTCTCTGTCCCTGCACAATCCTTTGGTGACTCTAAGAGCACACCAATAACAACTGTTATCACTGTCACTTTCATGTTCCATTATTTTTTCAGTTCTCTAGCAAGTTCTAGGTTTTTATTTCTCTTTTTTCGCTTTCTTTCAGTTTTACACTGTGGTCAGTCAGAACGGCAAAGTCCACTATTTGGCAGGTTCTCTTTTTTTTGTGGACTATCACTAGGTCTGGTCGTCTGACCAAGTATATGTGATCTGTTTGGATCTTAAAATCTCAGAGAACTCTGTGCGTCTCATCTACTAGAATAGATTCAGGGTTGTGCAAGTTCGTATGGTCAAATTTAAACTTCTGGCACATTTCCCAGTGAATCACTTTCCCCAACCAGTCGTGTCTCGTTTTATACTATCTTTTTACTAATTTTCTGCGTATACTTTTTATGTGATTGTTCGTTTCGTCTCTATCACAACATAATCTACATCTGCTATTTTGTTGCGTCTTATCTATTTTTGCTTTGACGTAGTCCTCATGGCGTTGTTTTATGCTACTATCAGAAGAAATTTAGTTTCTCTCTTAAGGATTCCCTTTCTTAGCCATGTCCAAGATTTCGCTTGTTTGTCACTTGAAATTTCCATACAGTTGTTCTTCTTCTAATTTTTGTTTTCTGATTATTTTTGTTCTGTTGATGCTTGTGTTATCTGTAACGTTTCTGGTCACCGTAATCAGTCTCCTACCGCGCTTTTATATATTGTCTTCTTGTCGTTGTATTAATGCATCAATGTTATCTTGAATTCTATTTAGTTCTTTTCCTTCTTCTTTTCTTGACACACACAGTCTGTCTTCGTCATCTCTAGGATGTAAGACCTTTGTGTAAATTATTTTAGTTAAGAATGGGTAGATAAAGTTATATTTATTTACAAAGAATTATTATTATTATTATTATTCATTCGAGAATTCTTTACACCAGTGTTGGTTTTCCACGGGAGTTTGAGTGACGACAAGTCTCCTCGGGCCTCCGGGACTCTTCTTAGCATTCTGGTCGATCTCAACTGCTGTAGTTGTCCTCTTGTTTCCAAGTCCTCTAGTCCCTGTACAAATCATTTTGTGACTGTACCGAGTGCACCAATTACAACTGGTATCACCGTCACTTTCATGTACCATAGTTTTTTTTTAGTTCTCTAGCATGGTCTAGGTACTTATCTCTCTTTTCGCTTTCTTTCAGTTTTACCTTGTGGTCGGAACGACAAAATCCACCATTTGGCAGGTACTCTTTTTTCTGGACTATCACAAGGTCTGGTCGTCTGGCCGAGAATAGGTGATCCGTTTGTATCTCAAAATCCTTGAGAACTCTGTGCGTCTCATTTCCTTGGACGGATTCTGAGATATGCGTATACCACTGGTTCAGATGGTCAAATTAAAAAATTTTTTCCCAACACTTAGTGGATCACCTTCTCCCCTCCTTGGTGAGGCAACTAGTCTAGGAGAAGGAAAACTCTGAATTCAAACCTGTTAAACTTCGCTTAAAAACTGACCTTGTGTCATATCCTGCCCGAGCGGAGGGGTTGGTAAATAGTACCTTCTCCCTTCCTGTCGCCTAATCATGTCTCGTCTTATATTCTTTTGGCGCTGATATACTGCATTCGCTTTTTTTACTCCTGGCAAGTATTTCAGACCTGCGTTTGCTGATGGCATTTTACAAGATTTTGAGTGACAAGAAGTCTCCTTAGGTTCACAGGATTCTTCTGAATATTCTGGCCGATGTCAACAATACTGTAATCTGGATGGTTTTGATAACTCTTCCAACCCCCTTTTTAAGCCTTCAGGAACCGTTCGAAGTGTGCCATATTATTATTATTATTTGAGCAAATTATTTTTGGTAAAAATAGTCATTTAAAGTTATGTGTATTTACAAAGGAATAATAATAATAATAATAATAATAATAATAATAATAACGATCAATCACATTATAAGCGAATGCAGCAAATTAGGACAGGAAGAGTACAAGACTAGACACGACTGGGTCGGCAAGGTGATCCACTGGGAGATGTGCAAGAAATTTAAATTGACCATACGAACAAATGGTATATGCACAACCCAGCACCTGTCCTAGAAAATGACACGCATAAACTTCTATGGGACTTTGACGTACACACGGATCACCTAATTCAGGCCAGAAGACCAGATCTAATATTATTAGGCCAGGTCAATAAAAAAAAGAAGAGAACTTGCAAAATTGTTGACTTTGCTGTCTCGGCTGACCACAGAATAAAACTGAAAGAATGTGAAGAGAAGGATAACTACCTCAACCTTCATAGAGAACTGAAAAAACTATGGAACATGAAAGTAATGATTGTACCAATTGTAATTGGTGCTTTCGGTACGGTAACTAAAGGTTTATTAAGGGGTCTGGAGGATTTGGAAGTTGGTGGACGAGTGGAGACCATCCAAACTACAGCATTATTGAAGGCGGCCAGAATACTGAGAAGAGTCCTGGAGACTTGAGGAGACTTGCTGTCACTTAAATTCCAGTGAAAAAACATCAGCTGACGCTGATTTCAATAACTCTTAAAGAGTATATAATAATAATACTAATTTTTACTACCAGTATTACTATTAATAGTTATTTGTAGTATTAGTAATTCGAAACCATATTGCATAAAACTGGAACACTTGATAGGCTTGGCGTAATGTATTTGTGCAACTCCGAAATTTGTCCTCGGTGTTTAGTCTCGGGATTGCGTCAAAGCTGAAGAATAGTAAAGAGGTTAGAACCAGTGACGAGGAAGAAGTGATGCCAAATATACAGGACAAAACAATTTGCCTTCCACGAATAAAATATTCACGAATGAAAGAGACTTACGCTTCCCTACTGTAGTTACAAAAGACTGAAGCTTGTAAACTTCCATCGTGCCACGAATGCTAAAAGAGCAAGTAAAAGAAACCTTCTATGTTAAAGAAAGCTGTTGCTTGCAGATATACGTCCGACTAAACAACATCTGTTCGGTTATACGTCCTGCGTTAGTAAAAAAAAGTCCAATTCAAATAGAGTATCGTACATAAGCAGTTTAGAAACTTTAAGTGTAAATTTGAAAGAACGTATTTTTTTTAGTTGCTTAAATTTCTGAGACGAAGCTTGATGATTTTTATCATTAAAGGTTTTTGGACTATTGTCTTCATCTTTATTGTTATTTCCATAACGTTTCGGCCAATATGTCCTCCAGCCTTCTTCAGGTGTTTGTCGAACTCGGGAACCTTCATGGAACTTCGAACTACGTTCTTTATTGAATCCACGGGGTCGCCTGTTCTGATTCCGTTAGCCATAACCGGGTACAAGTGTTAAGTATGCCTGTATTGTTACTCGCCTGCAGTCAGGATTGAACCTGCAGCTTCTATATGATTGTCTCCTTAGAAGTCTAGGGAACCAACGCCTATAACCGTTACGCTATGTGTCCTGCTGGACAATTCAATTTTTTTTAACTTAATTTTTTTCTGTTATAAGATGGTTTGCTTTAATCCTTTTCCACTAAGCGTCCAGATCGTACAACGACCGATATTTTAGAATGAGTCTCAGATGTCACGATTTATTGTATTTTTTCTCTTTGACCAGCGAATGTGAATGTCTCTTTTACTTCTCTCTCTTCTGAATGACCCCCAGGAATACTTAAAGCCACATAACTCAGCAAATTACACAAAAACTTCTTACTTCACTCTATAATTGTTTACAAATGATTATTCTCATTATTTTTTGAAACCATATAATTTCTTGTGAAAAGAAGAAAAGCAGACTGACTTCAGTTTTAAATAAAACCAACCAACCAACCTCTCCTTTTCTTGATTTGAAATGGGGAAATTTTAATTTTCCTTTCCTGTGGTTTGTAGACACGAACTTCAAAACCAGAGAACTTCTCCAAATCCACAAATCTTTCGTTTATTTTTTTGTATGTCTGTCCACTTTGACAAAAGCCACGAATAGATATCCGACCTTCACTCATGGGCAACGTTCAACGGATGCAACGTGTTTCACTGTGTGTGTATGTGTTTATGAAGATTCTTTTGGTGGGTGTTGTTTCACCGCTTTTTTTCTTTGTCCTTTTTCTTTGTCATATATTTTAGCGTTTCTCACTCATACTCTTCCTGTCTCTTAATGCACATGCGTAGAAGTGAATGAGATTTGTGTCCTGACATAAAAACATCCATTAACATTGACAGACAAATTATGGAAAATCTGTTGTCAGTTATTCTCTTTGATGTCTCTGGATTATTGGCAAAGGGGCAGTGGGTGCGGAAGATAAAGAGGAAAGGTAGGAGTGAGAAAAAATTGGATTTGGTTAAAGAGGTGAGACTGTGGATTGATAGAAGATAGGAGGAGAAGGATGAGGAGGAGGAGGAACTAAACGAGTACTCAGAGGGAGGACTATTGTAGAAAGAAAAAAGTTTAGGGGTTCATGGCATTCTTGTTATTGTTGTTTGTTTGTTTGTATGTGTGTGTGTGTGTGTGTGTGTGTGTGAGAGAGAGAGAGAGAAAGAGAGAGAGAGAGTCAACGAACAAAGATAGAAAGACAATGAAGAAAGAAAGCAAGCAAAGAAGAAAGAAATAAAATTAAGGAGACAATAAAAAAGAAAGTAAATCAAGAAAGAAAGAAAGAACAAAAGAAAGAAAGAAAGAAAGAAAGAAAGAAAGAAAATCAACGAAAAAAGGAAAAAAATTATAGCGTAAAGCAAGCAAGAAAGAAAGAAAGAAAGAAAAAGAAAATCAACGAACAAAGAAAGAAAGAAAGAAAGAAAGAAAGAAAGAAAGAAAATCAACGAAGAAAGGAAAAAATCATAGAGTAAAGCAAGAAAGAAAGAAAGAAAGAAAGAAAATCAACGAACAAAGAAAAAGAAAATCATTGAAGGAAAAAAGAAAGAAAGAAAGAAAGAAAGAAAAAAGAAGAAAATTAAGGAGCCAAAAAAGAAGAAAATCTATGAACAACGAAAGAAAGAAAGGAAAAAGAAAATCTGTGAAGAAAGAAAGAAAAGAATTTATAGAAAAAACAAAGAAAAAATAAAGAGGAACCAATGAACAAGGATAGAAAAAAAATGAAGAAAGAAAGCAAGAAAGCAAGAAAGAAATAAAGAAAATTAATGACCCAAGAAAAAAGGTGAAAGAAAATCAATGAATAAATAAATATATAAATAAATAAATAAAATCAACTAAGAAACAAATAATAAATCACAGAAGAAAAAAGAAATAAAAAAGAAAGAGAAAAAAGAGAAAGAAAGAATGAGAAAGAAAGAAAAAGAAAAACAGAGGTAAAACAAAAAAATAAAAACTAAAAAAACAAAAATAAAAAAGCAAAAACTAAAACAAGGCGTGAATCGCAAATAGTAAAGGGATAGAGAAAAAAATCTATTGAGAGATGAAGATGAAAGTTTCTTGAATGAAAGAAAATGATGTATGAGAAAGAATGAATTCCTCATAGAAGAAAGGAAATTGCTGAGAAGGAAGGAAGAAGGTAATGAATTAGAGGGAGAAAAGACAAAGAGAGGAAATGATACCGTTATTACAGAAACTTCTGTTTTGCTAAATTCATGATTTAAAAAAAAATAAAATAAAAAATTTACATAAAATTCCTCTCTTGTGTAATTGCCTGATTTGTTAATAATTTGTTCATTCTTGGAAAGCAACATAGCTGACATAACACATAGGAATGAATGCGCAATTGAGGCTAACGCATGATGCAATCATGTTATGAAATAGCCGAGGGATTTCGGTTCATGCCTTTGAGTTTAGTTAGGCTGAGAACCTTTCGGCTCAGCACATGAGTTGGTTGGGTGTAAGATTAAAGCAGGTGTTAACGCGGGTGCGCGCGAGCGGATGGAGGTGTCACTCAGATGTCATAACAGTCCGAGACGATACTGGGTGACAAGGTGCGGGTGACGTCACGCACCGGAAGCACGCGGAAGTTTGTGTGAGAATTTGAAGAAAATAAGAGTCGGGTTTTAGACACCAAACGAGAAGGATCAATTTTGGAGCTCGCAGGCGCGAGGCGAACTTGCGCCCGATGGGGGCCGCTCGAGTTGGGGGCCAAATGAATAAGACAGCATAGAAGATTGTGTCTCTCCTCCTTACGTCGAAACCTTTAACTCAAAGTTAATAAAAAGGTTTCGTACCTGAACAAGAAGTCGTTACGTGTTTTCGAATATTGAGATTCCTATGTTCTTTATATGTTCTATCGTTATGAACATTACATGTCTATTTCGCACATGGCCATATTCGTGTATTGGCGACGCAACAATCATTTCTATTGCTGAATAGTATGGTCTTCGAGTACAGTAGTGTTACCTGACTAATATTGTAGCATTAAAACGACCGTTACAAAAATTGTACCTCGTATTTTTTGGATTGAGTCCTTTATAAAACACATACAATATATATATATATATATATATATATATATATATATATATCATCATATCCCTGATCCTTTCTCGCCACTCCCCCCTATCATTCATCGCTTCTGGCAGTTCTTCAGTGCTACATCCCGTATCCTCACATAGCTGCTGTATGTATGTTCGAGCTGGTCGTCCTGCTTTTGCTTGGCCATATGCGGGGGGCCATGAAGTACATCACTGATAATACATATATATATATATATATATATATATATATATATATATATATATATATATATATTGTATGTGTTTTATAAAGGACTCAATCCAAAAAATAAGAGGCACAACTTGGAATGTAAATACAAAAGTAGCTGAGATCTGATTAAAATTTTTAATTTTACTTAAAGTAAGAACGATATTTACGATTTTGTTTTGTCATTGTCATCACTTTGCCCTTATGAACTATACATTCCTCAAGCCTCACTCTGAACTTCAGCGCTGTGATTTCTTAATAAAATACTTCACTTGTCTGTTGCCTACGTTTAAAGAGTGTAGCCTTCAGTTATCTCTAAAGGGAGTAATCACAAGAGGATAGAGATCTAGTGAGCAAGCCAGTCATGGAATGTCACCCTGTAGTGAGATGAGACGTCCTGGAAAAATGTCTCTCGTAATGGAAGTGGCATGACGGCAACTTTTCAAAGACATGCCTCCCACCCGTTCACCCCTGGTGCTTGCATTGCGGTAATATTAAATTCATGAGGTCAATCTGCAGAACCAAGCACACACAGACACACACATATACATACACACACACATACACGCACACATACACATATATATGTGTGTGTGGGGGTACATTCAATAAGTTTCCAGACATTTTTACAGGCATTTGGAATTATCGTAGACTCGTGAAAAGTCAGTATGTTATTGCTATACATCTTTTGAGATGACTGACCAATCTTTATGATTTCAGGTTCAAATGAACAGCTACAACAAGAATTGGAATACACCCTACTAAATCCTGATTGTCTCAGATGGTGAATTTAAAAAATGCAATCTGGGCGTGAGGACACTTTAGAAGAACGATATACAATAAAATTCTGTTTTAAACTTGAAAGAAAGATGCCACAGAAACGTATGGAATGCTTCAGACTTCTTTTCGACCATCTTGCAGGAATCAAACATAAGTGGCATAAGAGATTGAAGGAAGGCAGGGAGTCTGTGATGGATAATGAGAGGTATGGGAGTAGTAAGGAAGTCAATGCTCCAGAGTTGATTAGCCAAAAGGTTAGGGTTACTATGTTGAGGTTTTAAGGGAGTTCAGGAAGAGATTCTGTTGGAAGAGGCTAGCACTCTTCAAATCGGGTCAGTGGCATTTCCACCAGGACAATGCACCAGTCCAGAACTCCATCCTTGTCACAGACTATTTGACCAAGATGGGCATCAAGACAGTTCGTCACCGTCCCGATAGTCCAGACCTTGCGCCCTGTGACTTTTGCTTATTCCCGAAGCTCAGAGACAATTAAGAGACAATTGAGGAGACACTTGAGGAGATGAAAGAGGTTGTGACGAAGGTCATTGACACACTCAGACAAGAGGACTTCCATGGGGCCTTCTAGAAGTTGCTGGAACAGTACAACAAGTGCATTGCAGCTGGAGGAGATTACTTCGAAGGGGACGAGAGTTTCATGTGTGTATTATCAATAAAAGTGCCCATACGAAAAAAGTCTGGAAACTTATTTAAAGATCCTCGTATATATATTGTAGGATCATAAAATAAAATAGAAATAAAGTAAAAATTGAAAATAGGGTTTTTGTGTAAAATGTCAAAATTTTACCCAATCACACACACTCACACACACACACACAGATATATATATATATATATATATATATATATATATATATATATATATATATATATATATATATATATATATCTGCCAATTTGAATCCTTCACCTACCAAATTTTTCTTTGAAAATTCATACAGCTTAAAAAGTTAAAAAAAGCCCAAATATTCAGTACATTTTTAAACATTTTTTATCAACCACCAACAACCACTTATCCAATTATCTTTCTCTTCCTCGACCTTTTTTCATCTCAACAATCTGTCCGAGGTTAGATTATATATATATATATATATATATATATATATATATATATATATATACATTATCGGAACCAGTATTTGTCGACAGGTCGATTCTTTTATTAAGCAGCCTGTCCTAATTTTAAAACTGAAATATAACAAGTTTTTCCTCTGAGCAGAACCTGCACTCCAGACTTCTTTATTACGTTTTTTATCCTCTTCATTTCAATCTACTCCATTTCTGGTTTTACTTTTCTTTCTCTTTTTGTTTGCCATCTGACATCTGACAACGTTGTACTTTTTGATGTATAGGATTTGAAAAGATCATTTTATAATAATTCCAATGTGCTTTTCAGGCTTCTTGAGTTGCTTAAATGTAGATTTTCGCCTTCAGGTCTCAAGTGTTCACTATGGCTTTTCTCTAGATAACTTTGCTTCAAAGGCACTCCTATTTCTTTCTGCAATTACCATCTCAGTTTGTCCTCCAATCAGACAAATATTATTTCTTATGAGCATTATGAATTTCCGTATGAAATTATTGCAAGAAGGACTCATTTTCCAATTGTTCTTACGGAAGAGTTTATTTTATAATTCTGATGTTCTAAAATGTTTTTTAGCACTCAAGGACAGATGCTGGGTTGTGCCAATACTAAATTTCAATTTCTTGCCCAATTCCCTGTGGATCACCATGCCCACTCAGTCGTGTCTAGTCTTATACTCTTTCTGTACTAATTTGCTGATTATTATTATTATTATTGTTATTATTATTATTATTATTATTATCATTATTTAACGGGTCTTTTTCATTTATTATCGCTATTTATTCCATTGGTTTGATTCCTTTGTTTAATAGCATATTATTTAACGTCAAGCCATCTTTGTAGAAGGGCCGTAGTGGTACTATTTGACCAATATCTGGCAGGACAAGGGAGATAATACCCTTTCCAAAGTCAAGAGTCTGAAAGTGAACGTAATAGAGCAAATAGAGTTTGAACACGTTTACTTCGAGGCCGCAGTCCAGCACTTTAGCCATTACGCTACTTTATTTTGGTCCAGTCGGTTGTGGCTGTAAAATACGCCGACTGTATCTATGCAAAGGAGAAAGACTTCCCCAATGAGTGTCCTGATACATGACACTAAACAATCTGGTGATGAGACTTCAGTAATGCTGGAGCTTTGGGGAATGTGCTGTACCCCTTTTTTGCCATCGCTCCCAGGTCTATTTTGGCTCAGAGTGGTAGCACCTGAAAGGTTCCTATCTATGCGTCAAATAGAACTAAACTGTGTATTTATGATAAACCAAATTGTTTGATATTGAACTGTTTTTTGTTATCTAAAGTGTGTACTTATGCTAACGTCGACGTTGGCATAATGGTTAGAGTGTTCGCCAATGGCCCAGGAGACCAGCATTTAATCCCAGGTCGAGTCATACCAAAGACTCCAAAAATGGTATTTGACGCCTCTTTGCTTAACACTCAGCATTATAAGGTACGGATCAAGGGTAAAGTGGAGTAATCCATGGAAAGGAGTAGCAGCCTCCCCTACACCTTATTGTAGTAGCTATAGAAAAGAGAGCCTTCGTGTCACTCTCGACTGAAGGTCGCTAACTTTACTTTTACTTACTTATGCTAAACTAAATTGTTTAAATTGAACTGTTTATACGTGTAAAAATGGATTTGGCATTAAATAACCTACAATGGTTGATGTGCCATGAAACCGAACTACTTTATTTATTTGATGATAATTATTATTGTTGAGATTTCTTTACATCAAGGAAAGTAAAGTAGATTCAAATTTCTTCGGAACTAAAATGCTTTCCCTTGGGTTTTGAGGTTTTTTATCATCCTCATGATCATCAACCTGATCACCCTCATCATCATCGACTTTGTTTTCGATTATCAGATATTTGCTTACCGTATTAAGCTATACAGTAATTTGAACTATCTCAATATTCTTTTAATTTATCTTGAACATTATAATAAGTATCGATTTCTACATAAGTATCATTAGCATCGTCGTCATAAATGTCAGATGCATAATGCCCTATTACTTTACCTTAATATGAAAGTTGTAATTTCTGTTCATTTCTTCATATCTATTGTCAGCATCATCTTTATTTTCGCTTTTCGGTCAAGTATATATATATATATATAGATTACCGTATTAAGCTCAACAGTTGTCATTTATTCGTTTACCAAGCTATGTTTTGCTTGGTACGAGGCTAAAAATAAGAGGTATTCACTGTGAAGGGAACTCATTAGCAGTGGCATTGCTAACTTTGCTCGTTAACCATTAATCCATGAAAAACGCTCATAATAATGTTGGTATTGTCATTAAGTTCACTTTGGAGAACCTAATATGAAAAAATGAAAAAAAAAGCCAACTTAAAATTCTTAAAAATTCAACATATGAAATTGAAATAAAAATGTGCGTAAAATTGAGCAGCTTAAGATAGTGATATCTCGACGTATAGACATTAATTTAGACAAATCCGTTACTGTTCTCGATACTTCTGGTCAATAATCTCGATATTTGATTATTAGAAATTCGTGGTGAAACACAGGACTGTGCAAGTGCAAAGCCCTTTCCACTCGCCGGGTCTTTTTTTTCTCAAGAATAAGATTTGAGAATGTAGAGGACACTAATAGCAAAACTTTACACCTTATAAAAGTGGAGTTGTAAAGGTGCGTCAACCAATAAAAAACCCGCTGTAAAAATGTGTTAAAAAACACACTTTTCATGCGAGTGGACAGTTTTGGAAAAAAAAGTAACGATTCATTTATTGTTCCTATCTGTCTTGGTACAGCTTCCGTCTCAGTATTTTTTTTAAACCTCGAATCTCGTTGCTTACTAATCTTTGCTTTTTCAGGTACTCAGACCTCAGGTTACTTACAGTAACTAGTGTTACAAATTTGTCACCCATTTAAACACTATACAAACTGATCGCTAATTAAGTGATGTGATCTGGTGCTTAAATCTGATTTGACAGTAAGTCACGTGAATTTTGTACGTGAATACAATCTCCAGTGAGGATCGAACTTACTAATCAGTTGTAATTGTTCTTTAAGACTTGATTGCTATTACACAATGCAGAGTTGCCCAAATACATCTTTTATCTTCATCACAATTATAACTGCTACAATCTCTGTCACATAATATTTGTTGCATTTGGTGTATAAACTTTACATGCAAATGTAACAACTTTTATGGGACGGAGATAGTATTTATTTCTTCGGCATCATCATCTTCATCTTTAAATTGTCAGATACCTCATTTCTTTCTTATACAGCCACAATGAAATAAGAAATCGAAGACGAGGATGAAAATATCGACTTCATCAAACAAAAGCAAGAGCACAATCTAAATTCATGCATTCTTTTTTTGCTTAAATTCTTTTTAAGCATGCCTCTATTTGCATATTAAAACAATATCGGAATGCAACGGATGTCTCGGGCAACAGAGTCCAAGGCCCCAGAAGCAGATGAACTCAATGAGCAAGGTCGTGGCATACGTCAGAAACAAAAGGCAGACGACCACTGCGTTGAATATCAAACAAATGAATCAATGAATAATTCAGTGAGTTAATAACTGCATGAAAAAGACATGAAAAAACGGAATGAATAAATGATGGATTATTATTATTATTATTATTATTATTATTCAATTGTGTTATTTTGCTTTTATCGATATATTACAAAAGTTTTTATTATATATATATATATATATATATATATATATATAACCGGAGAAACGGCACATCACAATGAGGTTTCTTTACAGACCAATTAAAATGCATTAATTCGGAGAATAAAGCAATTTTCAGCGTAGTTTGTAATTTCTGTGAGTTTGCTAACATTCTGAAAGTCATATCTATCTATCAATATATCTATCCAATGCTAAAACTTTATATATATATATATATATATATATATATATATATATATATATATATATACATTTGTGTGTGTGTGTGTGTGTGTGTGTGTGTGTGTGTGTGTGTGTTATCGTTGTCAGCCAAAACGTTACTTGATAGAAAGGTTTGGTTTGATTAGTTGGGTTTATGGCATATCAACCTTTGTAGGTTATTTAACGTCAAATCCATTTTTATTTAAATAATCTGTTCCATTTAAAACAATTCAGTTTAGCATGAGTACACAGTTTAATTGTCAAAAACATTTCTATTTCAAACTATTCAAGCAGTTATATATAACAATTCAGTTTAGCGTAAGTACAGTTTAATTTTCAAAAACAGTTCAATTCCATATAATTCAGTTTAGCATAAGCTTGCAGTTTAAATGTAAGTACAGTTCAATTGTGAAAAACATTTCTATTTTGAGCTATTCAGTTTAGTCAAGCAGTTCTAATTCAGCTAATTCAGTTCAGTTTAAGTACAGATTTTGTTGGGGGTTACACCTCTGCAAAGGTGCAGTCAGTGTATTCTACTGTCTCAGCCGACTGGGCAATTTATAGAAAGATTCATTTTTGAACAATACAGTTAAAATAGCCGAACTGAAAGAATAGAACAATTTCCAATTCAATTTGCTACTGAAAGATAATTTCATTGGGATCAGCGTATTCGCTGAACGTTAATCTGGGATGTATGTGTATTACTAATTATCAGTAGACTATCGCTCATAAATAAGTACACCCACACAAACAATTTTAAAATAAAAGTCAACTAACTGAATTAAAATTAAGGCTACCGACAAACTATTCACTTACAAATCATAAATGTATAAACATTGAACCGTGTGCAAACAAATGGCTGATGTTAAATTCAGTTTTTACCGCTAAATAATAATATTTGAAACCATTCAACAGTTAATTATGTGCAAAAAGTGATTCATATAAAAATAGAATTATTAACGTTTGATCGAATTTCTTGTAACCATTTAACGGAAACAAACAAATGAGCTCTGGTTTGTTTTAAAATGCTATCAACAAACTATGCGTTTAGAAATCATATATATATATATATATATATATATATATATATATATATATGTATATATTTGTAGAAAAAGGTTTGGCTTTAAACAACCTAGAAGTATTCATATGTCATAAAACCAACCAACCAACCTAATCAAACTCTACAGTATTAAAACTCCTATCAAATCTATAAATAAGCATTAGCAATTTTGAAATGTTTTCAAAAGGAAAGTGGAAAAACGACAACCATCTGACGAGACTGAACTGAAAGATTGCCAAAATTATAGTTTGGTAATAAATAATTCTTAATAGTATTCGTTTCCAATGAAAAAGTTT
>OY757943.1:60537232-60564732 GCA_963585895.1 Sepioteuthis lessoniana
TATATATATATATATATATATATATATATATATATATATATATATATATATATATATATATATAACGGCCTCCCCAAAGAAACCATCGCGGCCATAATGATGCTGTATAAAAACACGAAAGTAAAAGTTCGCTCACTTGATGGAGACACAAACTACTTCGACATTGTCGCAGGTGTGCTGCAAGGAGATACATTAAAACCATACCAGTTTATTATCTGCCTAGACTACGTGTTTAGAACGTCGATTTAGTGAAAGAAAACGGTTTCAAGCTGGCAAAGGAAAGAAGCAGAAGATACCCCGGTACAAAGTATTACAGATACTGACTACGCCGATAACATTAGCGCTTCTAGCAAATTCACCCGCCCAAGCCGAATCCTTGCTACTTTGTCTGGAACGAGCGGCAGGGGGGCATATGCTTCCATGTCGACGCAGAAAAAACAGAAAACATGTGTTTTAATAAAAAAGGCGACATCTCCACTCTAAAGAGTGGTCCTCCGAAACTGGTGTACAAGTTCACTTACCACGGAAGCAGCGTCTAATCAACCGAGACAGACATCAACGCGCGACTAGCAAAGGCAGGGACAGCTATCCATAGGCTATCGGTCATATGGAAGTCAGATTTGACCGATAAAATAAAACGCATTTTTTCCAAGCAGAGGGTGTGTCGATACTGCTATATGGATGCGCTACATGGACGCTAACTTAACATATGAAGAAAAAGGTTGACGGCAATTATGCAAGAATGCTGCGAGCAACATTGAACGAGTCCTTGAAGCAACACCCCACAAAACAGCACCTGTACGGCCACCTATCTGCCATCTCGAAAACTAAGAAAAGTTGGACGAACCAGACATGCGGTACACTACTGAAGTAGTAGGGACGAACTATATACTCCTGTGGACCCCTTCACATGGACGAGCAAAGGCAGGACGGCCAGCTAAAACCTATATTCAACAGCTCTGTTGTAAACGAGCAATATATTGGTAACAGTTTTTAAACAAGCCAGAGTTCATTTGTTTGGACGCAGTTAAATAATTTCCAGAATTCCTTCTGATAATAATAGTTTTATTTGCACACATTTGAATGGTTTCAAGTATTGCTATGTATCACATATAGTTTTATTTGCACAGAGTTAGATGGTTTCAAGTATTACTATTTATTGTTTGCTCTCAGTCAATGGTTTCAAAGAATGCTTTCTAATACCAATAATTCAATTTAATATTAATCATTTGTACACAGTTTAATGGTTCCAACTATCTTAAATGATTAAACAGTTCTATTTGACCCCTATATGGGACCCTAACAGGTACTACCACTCTGGGTCCGAGTGGATCTGTGAGTAATGGTAATGAAGTGGGTACTCCATATCCCCCAAAGCTCTTGGACTGGAGCCTTACCTTCAAATAGTTTAGTGTCAGATCTTGGATACTAGTTGGCGGGTGTTTTACCCCTAGGCAGAAATTCAATCGGCTTATTCTACAGTCCCAGTCAAATTAGATAGCAAAATTGAATAAATAACAACGACAATATGGAAGAAGACACAGTTAATACTATCATTTTATTACGAGTATTATGTCATTAATTCTTTTATTCATCATTTTCTTTCTTTTTTTTCTTCGTTAATTTTTCTTTTCTTTATTTACTGATTTTGTTTATTTGTTTTTTGTGTTTGTTTGTTTCTTTCTTAATTTCTGTCGAAGTTCTGTTCTATATTGTACTTGAGTGTAGTTCACGTGTTGAATTACGCATCAAAGTGAATACAGACTTGAGCATAAGAAAGGGAAGATTATATGCACATTGGGGCGTTCTGCGATGCTCAGGTGGTCTAGTCCATTCCCTGGGTGGTAATTTGTTGCCAACTCAGGAGTCGCTATGCAAGCGTGCATATATACTGACCCGCTCATTGACATATTTTTGCCTGTTAGCCGGACACCAGCCGGGCCACCGAGCCGGTAAGTGTTGTTTATTGTTCTATCCTGCGCGTTAGGGCAGTAGCTTCCCCACTTTCTTTGTTTCTTTCGTTGATTTCATTTTTACTTCTTGTTCTGTTTTCGTTGATTTTCTAAAATTTTTATTCATTGATGTTTTTGCTGATTTTTTTTGTAGTTTATTTTTTCTTTATTTTTTCTTTCACCTTTTTTCTTTTGATTATTTCTTTTTCATTCATTCTTTTCTTGATTTTCTTTCTTTAATTTTCTTTTTCTTTCATGTTATATCTTCTTTCTAGTTTAGAAATTTATTATTTTTTTATCTTTTCCTTCTTTCGTCCCCACCCACTCTTAAAAAAAACGCCTCCTTCTTTTAATTTTTGTTTTTATCGATATTATTCCAATAATTACTTTAAGTTTGCAGCTAACGACAGTTTTCATTCGAGAATTAGAACGATTAAGCATTAGGAGTGTTTTAAGGCAAATCGCTAATTTCATAATCAATAACAATAATCTCCCAAACAAACTTTTCTTTTGAATAAATTGCGATCTAGAATGAATAAAGAAACATATCTATTTCTTTTAGCAGGTACTCACAAGCAACTAAACTAATCGGATATAAATTAAATTACTAAGGGCAGCTCGCGTGGTAAAATATTTAATTCTCATATGATGCTCCATACTTTCGGCCTTGTGCCAAACTAATATAAAATTTGAAAATGACTAGAATAATTTGTGTGGTACAATGCTCAACAAACGATACAAAGCAGGTGATTTCGATTCTCGCTGATTGTTCAATACTATCGACCTCGTGGCAAAAATAATCTAAACTAAACATTGTAAAATAATTATTTGTACCTTATTATGGTGCGATGGTTATCAAGCAAGTCTTGCAAATTCATTATTACTGAGCAAAGCGTTCAATCCTCACCATGAGACGCATACTTGTGGTTTTTTGCTAAAGCTAAGCAGCACTTACATTGTTTTAAGGGTGTCTTGCGTAGGGTAATGGTTAACAAGTTAAGCTAGATGATAATTATTTTAGGATTCAATTTTCACTCCTAAAATAACTAAACTGAAGCGCCCGAAGATCAGATAAAGCAATGCGCTTAAGGGTTCTGGGCACCTTAACTTCTAGAAAAGGACTCAGCTGCGTGACATGTGTCAAAGGTATCCGTATGGCCATAAATCCGACGGTATGTGAATACGAAAATATGAAAAAACAAGATATTCAGAGAATGTATTTATTTATATGAGAATAATATGCCAACGTTTGACGTTCCATTTATTAAAACTATTTTCCGGGCGATTTTATCATGTGATACTGTCTCATGGGAATAATAATTTTCAAATGAAAAAATGAAACGAAGAAATGAAAAGATTCTTAGCATTCTATTATTGTTAATTGCATTTTGTTTCAAAATGTATTAGACGAAAAAGTGAAAGCACGAATTCATGTGTTCTACCTGATCCATCTATAGATAAATAGTAGGGCAATCTAGGTTATTTAGTCAACAAGTCTCGATGAAGGAAAACTGAATTCCTAACAGGTGCTTTAACATTGACTTTTTGTGGCATCCTGCTCGTAGCGTAGAGGTTATATATATATATATATATATATATATATATATATATCCGAACCGACAGTAGTGCGAGAAAACTGCGAAGATGGTAAGTACCTAACGAATATTGCCTCAAAAATACATCCTAGTGTTGGGGGAATCAACGAAGTGTTATGGCTAATGAGCTGGACGGTGGCATCGTAGTATACCAGTTCGAACTTCAGTTGTTTTTTGACGCTCATTTTCGGATATCATCCCCTTGGGATAAGTATGAACATCATTATTCCCCTTGCTATAGGTTAAATAGTACTACACCTGTTTCTTTTACAAGGATGGCTTTGACATTAAAAAAAAAACGAAAGATGGTATGCTGTTACCCCGCTCCCCCCAAAAAAAAAACAAACAAACCAAAAACCAAAATATGCCAGTGTAATGTTTACGGTCAAATCACTCTGAAAGCACCTATTCTTGCTTGATCACCGTAGTTAAGTTGCGATGAGCGTGTTCAATACGTAGATGGGTGACAACTTAGAAACTGCAGGAACTGAAAACAATCTAGGGATGATTGGTTGGATATCAAGAGACAATAAATGAAATTTGGAAAGGCAGGTCGAGATGAAACGACGTTTGTCATGGTGAAAGCACCTATTCAATCCAGTTTACCGAAGTTAAAAAGAAATTAGTCGGTTCACTAAGATGGTTAACCATTTAGTAACAGCAGCTTCTGTAAGCAGCCCGAAGTCTGTGCACCAGACTCTGCAACGCTTAATTAATAACAGCATGGCAACTTCCTACTGTCGAGTCACGCTGAAAGTACAGGTTCTCGCCAAATTACTGAATTTAAAACGTGAATACCAAGACTGAAATAGAACCTTTGGCATTTAACACACTTATTCCAGTGAGCTTTTAATTGGTCGAAGCATCTTTGAAAAATCCTCGTTTGATATAACGGGAGATATCGTGACAATAAAAGTAACAAAAAAGAATGTTTTCAAAGTTCGTCCTAATTTCTTACTCAACTTGAGTTGCTAGGCTTACAATCGAGTCACTTTGAAAACTTAGTTAAACAGCAACGAATCTGTTTAATACTTGAATGGGTGACCACTCAGCGACAGCAGAATACTTTTAAAAACCTAAGCCCAGTGTATCAGACAAATCAAAGCTAAGGAAATAAGGTGGTTGCATTTTATTAAACAACTCTTGCATGTGCAGATTGTTCACAAGTTGATTGTTGTTAACGTGAGCGTCAACACCGTTTACATGGTTCGGTTGTTTTTTGTATTTTCTTGCGGGCATTTTATTTCTTTTTAATTCATTCAAATGAATTCTTTTTAAATCTTGTTATTATATAAACTACGGTCAACGTTGCTTTTTTAAGCTTTTGTTCATATAATTATCTTGCTTGCCGGTGCAGCTGTTGTCACTAACTTTTAGTGTTCACTTCCTGTACACAATTTTAATACATTGAAGTGATAACTGAATGATATGAATGGAGGAGAGAAAAAAGTTCTTCATAAACAATAACATTTCGATAAAATCCACGCACGTATATATACCCACACGTATGCATACATGCACGTATGCGCATACATATATGTACATATAGATACACACTCGCATTGTACGCACACACACACACACACACACACACACACACACACACACACACACACACACATAAAAGTACAAACACATATGCAGACGCACACACACACACCTACAAAGACATACAAATACACATACATCAGAACATGTACACACACACACATACAGTATCACCAATAAATGAATTTTCATCATTATCAACATGTCACGGTGCTAGCACGGATCTCCCTGACTCTTTCTCGCCATCCATCTCTATTGTCCATCGCTCCCGGGAGGTCTTCAAGGCTATATCATGTTTTGGCACAGAACTTTTGTATACAGGTTCTAGCTGGTCGTCCAGTCTTTGCTCGTCCATGTGAAGGGATCCACAGGAGTATATAGCTTATGAGTTCGTCCTTACTTCTCCTGCAGTGTCTCGCATGCTTGGTTCGTCCAACTTTTCTTAGTTTTTGTGACGGGTGGTTGGTGGCCGTACATCTGCTGTTTTGTGGAGTGCTGCCTCCAGGATTTGTTCTATATGGCTCGCAGCATTATTGTGTAATTGCCGTCAAGATTTTTCTCCATCCGTTTAGTTAGCGTCCATGTAGTGCATCCATATAGCAGTATCGACTCGGCCGCCGCTTGAAAAAATTGCTTTTTATTTTATCGATCAGGTCTGACTTCCACATGATCGATAGCCTATCGATAGTTTTCCAGGCCTTTGCTAGTCGTGTGTTTATGTCTGTCTCGGTTGATGAGACACTGCTTCCTAGGTAGGTGAACTTGTCTACTAATTTCAGAGAACTACCGTTTAGTGTGGAGATGTCGCCTCTTTGATTAAAGCACATGTATTCTGTCTTGTCTTCGCTGACATAGAGCGCTATATAATCAGTGTGATCCGAATCCGTAAAGCAGAAGCAAATGAATTTTAATAAAAGTCATTTTTCTAAATCAAAGGTACTAGGATTATATCATTTCCACCAAAAAAAATTGAACAATCAAAACGGATATTATTGGGTATTATTTTTGACCAAACTCTACTGCATGAAAATTCTCTAATCAAAAGTATATCTGGCAGTTCAAAATAAGTACCCCTCATATCGATTCAACCTTATTTTTTATTACAATAGAGTTGCCATGTAAACGTTTCAACACACACACACACACACACACACAAACGAGAAATATTCTTCGCACAGACATATGTATACCTACTTACGCACACATATACACATAGGCTTGCACATTCGCCCTGATAAACTCACATACACTGGTGCAAGCACACACACTCACACACACACACACACACACGGAAGTACATATACATGAGTATATGTACATACACACACACATGGATAAACACGTGTGCAAACACAAACACTCAAAAACACATCCTAACACATACACACGTATCCAAGCTCGCATACACATTCATATAAGAACACACCCACCCATGCACACGCACACCCACACGCGCGTGCACACACGCATAAATGGGCGCATACCGACCCTCCCATACACATAGACGTGCACGCACTTGTATATACACTCACATAACGCGTCTCCATCACACACAAAGGTTTCAAAGCTGAAAGCGAAATTAAAATACAACATTAAAATGCTTTCCATTGAGTAAAATACGTCAAAACTTTTAAAAGGTAGAAAAAACCATGAAAAGAAATAAATTATACTTTGAATAAAAGAAGTAAATGTACTGAAAAAATGAATGAAGATCAAAAAAAGGGGGAAATTAAACGATATAAATCTTAAATATTCAAGAAAAATACAATAATGAAAGTAATTTTAGATATATTACTACATTCCATAATTGTTGTTAGATTTAGTTCATGTAATTTAAAATGCAGATATAATAACTATAAAAGGAGACAATCGTTATTATTTTATTCCTTTGAGAGTTTTTCGCACCAACGTTAGCTGATGGTTTTTCAATGGATTCTGAGTGACAGCAAGTCTCCTAAAGTCTACAGGACTCTTCTCAGTATTCTGGCTGATCTGGTAATCTGGATTGTCTCTACTTGTCTTCTAGTCCCTTGGGGATCGTTCTAAGTGCACCTACTACAACTGGTACCTCCGATACCTTCATGTTTCACCGCTTCTTAAACTCTTAATGAAATTCTAGATATTATCCATCTTTTCACCTTTTTAGTTTTACCCTGTGGTCTGCCGGGACGGCAAAGTCTACTATTCGGCAGGTTCTCTGTTTTTTTTCTTGATTATTACAATGTCTGGTCGTCTGGCCGAGATTAGGGAATCCGCTTCTATCTCAAAATCCCAGAGAAGTTTTTGCGTTCCTCAGTCAGTCGGTAGACCGAGGTTCTATCTCAGATCGAGATATCCCAAAGATTCAAAAAATGGTACTTGATGCCTTCTTGCTTAACACTCAATATAATCAGGTACGAATAAAGGGTAAGCGGAACAATCCAAGGAAAGAAGTAGCGCTGTCTCGTACACGTCAGTGTTGTAGCTATTTAAAAAGAAGCTATCGAGTCGCCCTCGACTACTGTCGGCTAACTTAATATCATATTACAGCTAGCGAGTTTTTCATACCAACGTTAGCTGATGGTTTTTCACAGGAGTCCGAGTGACAACAAGTCCCTTCAGGTCTCAAGAACTCTTCTCAGTATTTTGGCTGATCTTATTAATGTTGTAATTTGGATGGCCTCTACTTGTCCTAATTTCCAACTCTTCCAGTCCCATTTCTAAGCCTTTGAGGGGCCAATCTGTGTGCACTCATTATAACTGGTATCACCGTCACTTTCATGTTCCATGATTTTTTTAGTTCTCTGGCACAGTATATGTTCTTGTCTCGCTTTTCGTTTTCTTTGGTTTTCACTCTGTCATTATTGTTGTTGTTATTATTATCTAGTTTAATTTAATCTCATTTAATTTTCAGCTTTAATTTAATTTAATTAGTTTAATTAAATCTAATTTAATTTTCACTTTTACTTTCGGTTTCTAGTAATCCCCACTGACTCTTTACCCAAGATCTAGGCCGAGGGAAGGTAGTGATCGTAAGTATTTTATGTACACACACACACACACACACACACACTCACACACACACACACACATACGCACACAAATATATATATATATATATATATATATATATGTATGTATGTGCCTCTATTGGGTGTTACTTTTCCAATCACAATGATAGTACTCTCCTAAGGAGATGAGCAGTTCAGCAAAGTGCAATTTTTTCTATTTCATAGGATGTGCTTGTCTATCCCTTAATTGATCGTACCCAGGACGCCCACTATTACTTGCACGGTGCTAGTTTTTGTATTGCCACATTTTATCAATTTCTATTTTGAAGTCTTTGTATTTATTTATTTTATCATACTCCTTCTTAGAATCTGTTATATACTCCTTATTATCTGTTAATACTGACATATCTGTAAATTGGCATGTTCTTCTTTTATAGTCCTTAACCACTACATTTATTTTATTGCTCTTTGTTTTTTTATCAGTTAGGATTGCAAAGTCCAAGACGTTAGTAGCGTCTTTGATATATTTTTTTTTGGTTCTGGTTGATATTTATACGCTATTTGAGATTCCTTTATTCTATTGTATTGTATATTTTCCAATGTATATATTGTTCTATTTTATCATGTCTTTCTTTATATTCTATCAGTGTTAAAATTAGACCACCGGACACGAAGTGTACAATTGATTCAGTTGTTTGTTCGCACAATCTACACGTTGGTTTGATTGTTTTCCTGATAGTTTTTAGCTCGTAAGCTCTGATCCTACGCTGCTAACTCGCTATCCCCGCCTTCTATCCAGTACGTTTCACCCATCGAGGAGATTTTCAGGCTAGTGCTAGCTGGTGGTCTTTCACTGGAGTTTAAGTGACAAGTCTCTTCAGGTTTCCAGGACTCTGGCCAATCTCAGCAACTGAATAGTCTCAATTCGTCTTCCGATTTCCAACTCTTCCTGTCCTTTTCAGGTCTGTCACTCTCATCTTCCAAAACTTCCTTAGTTCTCTGGCTAATATCTCTCTTTGCAAGTTCTCACCAGCTAATATAGATGTTCTTTCACTCAAGTCTAAGAGATAGCAAATATCTTCCGAGTATTCTAGCCGATCTTAACAATGCAGGAGTCTTGACAGTCAAGATTTTTCCTAACCGTTTGAGACTGTTCCAAGCTCGTCAACTACAAATTGTATCGCCATTACCCTACTGTGTCACCGTATTATTTTGTTCTCTGGCAATATCCACGTAATTTTCAAGCTTTTCGCTTTTTTTTCACTCGGTAGTTGTCTAGAATGATAAAGGGATGCCAAATTCTTTTCTTATTAATTAGCAGAAGGTTGAAATTTCTGATTGGGATTAGCGAATCCATTTGGATTTCAAAATCACAGAGAATTTTAAGCGTCTCATTCTCTATGACGGATTCTGATTTGTGCAGATACCATTTGGTAGTTTGGTCAAATTTCAACCTCTTGCACAATTCACAGTGGATCATCTTTCTTGTCCAGTCGTGCTTAGTCTTATACTCCTTTTGTGCTAGTTTGCTGTATTGGTTTACTATTTGATTAATCGTTTTATCTCTTACTACAAATTTCTTACGCTTGCAATTCTGTTGCGTTTTATTGAAAATATTAATAATAATAATAATAGTCAACAAAGATTTGATACAGAGACTGGAGGACTTGGAATTAAGAGGACGAGTGGAGACGATACAAACTGCTGCTATATTAAGATCGGTCAGAATACTAAAAAGAGTCCTGCAGACTTGAGGAGACTTGCTGTCACACAAACTACAGGGAGAAACCATCGGCTAACGCTGGGGGCAGAAAACTCGAAAAGGAGTAAAATAATAATAATAATAATAACTGTGCAACCTGACGGTGACAGAGATTCCATTTATTTCAAATGGTATCACTGTCACTCTCATGTGCCAAAGCTATTATTATTATTATTAGGGCCCTTGGAATGGTTACCAAAGACATGAAAAATAGACTGAGGTGAAACGAGATCAAAGGAAGAATCAAGACCATCTAGGCTACAGCGCAGCTAGAATACTTAGAAGAGTCCTGGAGATCTGAGAAGACTTGCTGTCACTCACACTTTTGATAAACTAGTGAGAAAAACTCGCAAAGGATATAATATGAAGTCATAAACTTTATCAAGAAAACCATGAAAACCTGGAGAGTGGAATTGACAGCAGGAGGAAGAAGCTTAACTGAAGCAAAGATCCAAAGACGTATTTTTCAAGGAGATGTTCTATCACCCTTACTATTCATAATTACCATGATGCTACTTAACCACTTACTCAGAAAATGCACAGTCGGATATAAACTATGTAGATCGCAGGAAAAGATCAATCATTTAATATATATGGATGACATCAAACTATTTGCTAAAAATGGAGAAGAACTGGAAGCTCTGATACACGCAGCTAGACTATACAGTCAGGACATAGGAATGGAATTTGGCATAGAAAAATATGCAATGCTTGTAATGAAAAGTGGCAAACAACATCTAACTGACGGGTTGGAACTACCAAATCAAGACAAGATTAGAACGCTCGGAGAAAACGAAACCAACAAATACTTGGGCATCTTGGAGGCTGACACCATCAAACAAGGGGAAATGAAAGACAAAATTCAAAACGAATATCTCAGGAGAACTAGAAGAATAATCGATACAAAACTCCCTGGATGAAACCTTATCAAAGGAATAAATACTTGAGCTGTACCCCGCGTTAGATATTTCGGACCCTTTCTGCAGTGGACCAGAGAAGAAATTAAACAAATGGACCAAAGAACAAGAAAACTAATGACCATGCATTAAGTATTGCATCCCAGAGACAACATTGACAGATTATATATACCAAGAAAAGAGGGAGGAAGAGGAATTGCCAGCACTGAAGACAGCGTCGACGCATCGATACAATGACTCGAAGACTACATAGAGACACGAAGGAGGACTGATTATAGCCATCAGAAACGACACTGACAACACGATGGACAACAGAATGGCAATAATTAGGAAACAAAAATGGGAAGAAAAACAACTCTATGGATGTTTTAAACGACTGATAAGCAACACGAGAAAACCTGGACCTGGCTAAGAAAAGGAAACTTTAAGGGAGAAACAGAATCTCACCTTATAGCAGCATAAAACAACACCATAAGAATCAATCATATCAAAGCGTGAATAGAGAAGACGCAACAAAATGCGGTGACAGAGATGAAACCATCAATTACATAATAACCAAATGCTGCAAATTAGCACAGAAGGAGTATAAGACTAGACACGACTGGGTGGGCAACATGATCCACTGGGAGATGTGCAAGAAATTTAAATTTGACTATATGAACAAATGGTATATGCACAACCTAGCATCTATCCTAGGAAATGACACACAAACTCCTTTGGGACTTTGACTTACGCACGGATCACATAATCCCGGCCAGAAGACCAGACCTAAAAATAATAATAAAAAAAAAGATAACTTGCTAAATTGTCTACTTTGCTGTCCCAGCTAACCACAGAATAAAACTGAAAGAATGTAAAAAGAAGAATAAGTACCTCGACTTTGCAAGGGAATTGAAAAAAATATGGAACATGAAAGTGATAATTATACCAATCGTGATTGGTGTTTTTGGTACAGTAACTAAAGAATTATTAAAGGGACTGGAGGACTTGGAGACTTGAGGAGACTTGCTGTCACTCAATCTCCAGTGAAAGACCATCAGCGTTAGCTGATGTGAAAAACTCTAATGAGTAAATAATAATGATAATAATAATAACAATAATAATAATCGAAAAGAGAGATCAGAACTGAAAAAAACTATGGAATATGAAAGTGACAGTGATACCAATTGTAATTGGTGCACTTGAACAATTCCCAAAGATTAGTTAAGGGGCTAGAAGATTTGGAAATAAAAGGATAGGTGGAGACCATCCAAACTACAGCATTATTAAGATCGGCAAGAGTACTAAAAAGAGTCCTGGAGACTTGAGGAGACCTGCTGTCACTCATACTCCAGAGAAAAACCATCAGCTAACGTTGGTGTGAAAAATTCTCAAAGAAGTAAAGTAATAATAATAACTGAGTCATAGATACTCTTTAGATCTGTACATAAAATAAAATACTTTTGAAACTACTAATACTAATTCTTATACTACTACAACAACAACAACTACTACGACTATTACTACTACTACTACTACTACTACTACTACTACTACTAATACTACTAATACTAATAATAATAATTATAAAACAAAAAAACAAAAAACAAAAAGACAGTCGAAAAACGACAATAAATTTTGAAATGAAATGAATTCAAATTCAAAAGAAAACACAATTAAATTTTAATGGAAATGAAATCATATCAGAATATAATCTCGAAAAGTAAAACATTATTTAAACATGAAAATAAAAACAATCAAAACATGGGAAGACAACTAAAATGAAAAACTAACAGAGGAGAAGGACAAAGAACCTCGAATGAAAAAAAAACATTTTAAATAAAAACGAAGAGCAAAGTAAGAACGATTCATATGAAAAAAGTAATTTCATGTCAAAATAAAAGCCTTAAATTCTATGATTTATATTTGCATCTTAAAGAGTTTAGTTGTGTTATTGTTTACGGTCGCCATTTTGGTCTCTATCGTGTCCTTGCATATTTGAATACTGAATTTTAATTTGCAAACTTGTTGGAATTGTATAATGAACTGTGAATAAAAGTGGAAGATGGGCTTCATTCATAGAAATAAAAACATAAAACAAAATTATTGAAGCGTGTGTAAACATGTAAAAAAAAAATGAATTAGTTAACTAATAATCGAAACTAGTTGATTTTCTCGGCTTTACATGGTTGAGAATTTTGATGCTTTTTAAAAATTTATCTTTATTCAGTAAGCAGAAAAAAAATTCGAGGAATAAAATATATTAATCAAATTTTTTTTGATTTGGTTTGGTTTGGTTGGAGTTATGGCATATCAACCCTCGTGGGTTATTTAATGCCAAATTGTATTTATACATACAAACGCATACACACATATATATGATTTGTAAGTAAATAGTTTATAAATAACTAAGTTTACAGGTGATGGAGCTAATTTTTTGCTCACAATTCAATGGTTTTAATTCTTGCTATTTGACACTAATAATTCTATAAGCGTTTGCTTCCACACAGATCGTTTCAATTATTGCTATTTAACATAAGAAATTCTATTGAGCATTATTCCTATCTCATAAGATAACTTTCACACAGCTGTGTGGTTTCACATAACTAATAATAATTCCTTTGTAAATAATTCAGCAGTTCTATCTGACCCTGAGATTGAACCCTTAGAGCTCCTACCACTCCGGGTCAGAGTGGGCCGAGGTGTAATAGTAATGAAGTAATACTCCACATTCCTAAAATTCCAAGAATGGAGCCTGACCATCAGATGCAATTTTATGTCATACATAGGAAACCAATACTTCTTAAAGAGATTGAAATTTACAATAATTTTAGATATACAACGGCACATTTCTTTTCTGAAAAGAGAGTATGTAGATCAACTAAGAGTTTATTTCGGTAATATATCCTATTTCCGTAGTTATCTTCATCACAATGAGTTAAAATGAAATGAAATTGGTATAAAAGCAAGAAAAAATTTCAAGATGAACGTAAATAGAAATATAAAAAAAAAATCCTGAAAATGAAATTTTAAATCAAAGAATTTGAAAATCTTTCAAGTGAAATGGGTTGATTTAAAATTTGAAAATGCTTTGTCACGTGATAGTAATGAATAACAAATCAAAAGAAATCTGGCTTTTTTGACAAATTGAAATTAAAATTTTTGAATAAAAATCCTTCTGGGGAAATTTCTGCGAATATATATATATATATATATAGGTAAGGTAGATTTATCTATATAAATAATTTTATATTGTTATTTACTGACAGACTTCGCCGTTGTATCACAACTTTTCAGTGTGCTGGACAATTCAAGACAGGATCGAGACCCGCCAAACTTTGCGTCAGTCAGATAATATAATGCTCAGTCATTTCGGTGACCTAATAACAGCTCGGCCATTTAACGCATTTTAATTATATATATATATATATATATAAAATAAAAGTAAAGTTCGTGACTGTAGTCAAGGGCAACCAGAAGGCTCCCTTTTCAGTAGCTACAACACCGAGGTGGAGAGGAGGGCACTACTCTTTTCGCTGGATTGCTTCACTTTACCCTTGATACGTACCTTATATTGCTGAGTCTTAAGCAAGGAGGTATTACGTACCATTTTAAAAGTCTTTAGTATGACGCGACTAGGGATTAAACCCAGGTCTCCCGGACCATTGGTGAACACTCTACCCACTAGGCCAATGAGCCGGTAAATAATATATATATATATATATATATATATATATATATATATATGTGTGTGTGTGTGTGTGTGTGTGTTTATATATATATATATATATATATAGGGTGCAATTAGAAGGAAACTCAAATTTGGTTAAATTGTCATTATAAATTTATTTCACCGAAGAATATCATTATACTCTCCGTCTCCTCAGATGACTATTCATATTTGACTTGAGGTTGGAAAACAGCAAATGTGGATTACAGTTTATATGTGTATAAAAAATTATCAACTTTAGTAAAGGATTAAATTGAAGTACTAGACATCAGAGACAGCAATACTTTGGATAGTTCTGCTGCGTGACATGTGTATGAAATAAAAGGTAAACAGGCACTCCAACTGTATATGGTTCGTTTTCTTTGTTTAATAGCATTTCAACCTTCATGAGTTATTTAATGCGAAAGTCATTCCTCTTGAACAGCAGTGGTATTATTCACCCCAGAATATATATGCGCATAAATGCAAAGCAGTTTTTATGAATTGAGCTCTCTGGTAGCTGATAGCGTATATATGAATATATACCTAAAAATCCCTTCGCTTACGCTGGGATTGGGTAAGATATCAGTCTGACGTAAAGTCAGTAGGAGTTTCGATCCCAGCTTGAAGCATCTGACGTGTCTAGTCATACTAGAGAATTGTAATACAATGAAATAGTCTGTCTGTGGATGACAATTATGCTCTAGTGGTGTAATATTAGGAAATTGACTAAGCGATCAAACTTTATAGCTTAGACAAGGTCGTTTGCATTTCAAAAAATGTTGATACTTTTGGGGAAAGCTGCAGCCAACTATTCTTAATCCAGGACAGCCTGGGTTCTTTAACCTTCGTGAGGCAATCAGTATTGACAAAGGAAAACTCTTTATTCAAATTTGTTAAACTTGGCTTTAAATATTGACTTTGCGCCGCATCTAGCTTGTGTGGATAGGTAGAGCATATATATTTGTTGGCCGACCCGAAGTCTCCCTTTTACACCGGGGTGTAAGGGAGGGTGCTATTCCTTTCCCGAGATTACGTTATAGAGTGTTAAGCAAGGAGGCATCAAGTACCAATTTTGAGTCTTTGGTATGACTCGACCTGGGATTGAATCTTGGTCTCCCGAACCATTGGCGAACACTCTACCTCCTATGCGCATATAGGAAACGAATCCTTTTTTTTTTTAAGGAACACTTAAATATTAACGTATAAAGATATTTTCTACGAGAAAAATGACTTTTTGTCTCTTCTATCAAGAAACAAGGTAGGGATGTTTACATCATATTCTAAGAACAAATGTATTAATCTCCATCCGACGAGGGTTATTAGATCTGAAATAAATTTATAATGAAACCACTGAATTGGATATTTTCCGTTATATATCTATATATATATATGCGATAACACATCTCAGTTCTAAAGAATGTATTCGTGGGATAGTGTGTGACTCAGAGGAAATTTATCCTTGGAAGCTATGCAAGAGAACTGCTTTTAGCGTTGATATTAACCCCGAATACTCTCAAGGGAACTAGTCTAATGGCAACCAGTCTCATGGCAACCAATCAACGACAAAGGAAACTTTGAAGTTAAACCAACTTTACTCCGCAGAAAAATCGAATTTGTGTCGTATCTTGCCGACGAGTAACATACGTTACTTTAAAACAAAAACTCCCGATTTTCTTTCTGTCGAAAACCTCCTTTTCTATTTACCTATCTTTGCTTCGTCGTATTCACAGGCATCAGCTTTCTTACAGTTTTTGCTTCAACGATGAAGTCTCTTGTACTGAATTGGTTTAGAGCTGTTTAACTTCGGGACCTAGTGCGAACCAGTACTTTCAGCATCGCTTGTTCGTAAGTCGAGGACTCTTACTACGATGTTGCATGCTTGCTACTATGTCACGGGGACTCCCTCTAAATTTTGATTAGTTCTGCACAAAGGACTTAAGTTCCTTATCATACTTGCTATTACAAAGTGGTTGCTTATCAGAATATTAAGCAGATTTGTGTGATTTTATTGCAAATCGTGATTCTGATAATCGTTTGTTCCAGAGATCGGTGAAAGTGTTTCGATTCCGGATTTTTAAATGGGGTAATCGATAACACACCTTAGTGCATTTATTTCTTTTTTATGCTGTAAACTTCGTAAATCTAAGAAACTCGACCAAAAGTTTTTATAACAGATGGATACATGAATGTACTTACTGGCAAGATTGGGTGGTACCAAATATCGACATCTGTTTGCCTTTGAAGGTAGGAACCGAACATCCTAACAAATGTTAACTAGTGACTGACGAATGGTAAATCAAATTTTGTTCCAGTCTCTAAACAGACCAGTCGTTACCCTACCATGAAGCAGTGGGCAGGAAGAGAGGGGGTCCGAAAGTAATGCCTCTTATTTATTTCTACAGAAAATACAACATAGACAGGAATACATAGAAAACAGTAGAGGGATATCTTTTTATGGCCGATACTATATATATATATATATATATATATATTTATGTGTGTGTGTGTGTGTGTGTGTGTGTGTGTGTGTGTACCAGATGAGATAAAATGTATCAAAACTAAAGCTGTATTCACCTCTGCAGAAATGAATTATAACTGAAAAGTCTCTCTGTCAAATATTTTGGCCTTATATCAAACTAAGGAATTTAAGATTTGATCGTGGATGGTTTAGTTGGGTTTTATGCCACATCAACCATTAAAGGTTATTTAATGCCAAATTCTATTTAAAACTATATATATCGGATTTGATTTGGTTTGGTTTTTATGGCGTATTAACTATTGAAGGTTTATCTAATGACAAATCCTGTCTATACATATTTATTAGATATATCGGATTTGGTTTGGTTGGGTTTTATGGCATATTAACCATTGTAGGTTATTTAACACTAAATCCTTTTTATACATTTATATTGAATAGATATGATTTGTAAACAAATTTTATTGATAACATTATTAAAAGGGCCTGAGCACACTTTTTTGCACACAGTTAAATTTCAAGTATGGCTACGTAACTAACAATTTAACATCAGCCATTTGTTTGCACACATTCAAATGGATATGCATGTATGATTCGTAGGTGAATAGTTTGTAGATAATTTCATTTTAAAATGAGTTAGAACTAATTTTTTTGCAAATTAGTATTGTGATTGTTTCGAAGCAGTTAAATGGTTTAAATTGTTGCCATTTTACACTAAAAATTATGTTCTCAATATTAATCATTTGTTTGCAGACAATAAAGAGGTTACAAGTATTACTATTTAACACTAATTATTCTATTCAACACTATTCCTTCATTTGCAAACAGTTAAATGGTTCCGGGCTCTGTCGGCTAGGGCTGTAGAATACACCAACTGCATCTTTGAAGAGGGTTAAGACTTGTGGGGATTTAGGAATTAACAGTAAAACTCCCAACCGGATATTGACTCGTCGGCTGCCAGATACAAAATGTATAAACGCGTCGCCACGCATAAGGCTCCACGCATCCATCCGGTTTAAAATCAGAAAGAAGAAAAATAATAAAAAGTAAAGTATCCAATGGGAAGCGGTCGTGCCAAAATTAGAAGGATTTTGGAGTGGCGAATTTGGAGCCGGTGAAGAGAGATAAATACTCAGGTTTTCTGTGAACCGACCTTTTTTTCGGGTAGTGACATCGAACCAACAACACCGATTTTACTGTCTGGTGTTTTGGGCACCACGCTATGTCTTGGGACGTAGCGTTGGTTAGTCCATTCACCAAGTAAATAAAGGAAAGTGTGGAAGAAATGTTTTCGTCTCTTATCTGTTTCTATCTTTTCTTTTTGTATATTTCTTTTGGACTTTCTTTGGGCAAGGCATTGCGCCAGCCAGTCAACGTGGGGTAAAATAATATAACCAAAATATGGAGTCAGATATCTTACGGCAACACAGCCTTGCCCTTAGCCACTGACCTTCCTAAAACCCTTTCAAACTCCACAGACTCTCCCAAAGAGTGTCCTCGATATGACATTAAACAATCTGATGGTGAGGTTCCTGTAATGCTGAATCTTTGGGGAATTCGGAGTATCTCTTTAGTGCCATCGCTCCCAGGTTTACTCTGGCCAGGAGTGGTAGCACCTAATAGGGTCCTATCTATGGATCAAATAGAACTAAACAGTGTATTTATGCTAAACTGAATGGTTTGAAATAGAACTGTTTTTTGACATTTAAACTGTGTACTTATGCTAAACTGAATTGTTTAAATTGAACTGTTTTACCTTTAACTGTGTAAACAAAAAAAGAAAAAAAAAACTGTACTTATCCTAAATTGAATCGTTTCGAATAGAACTGTTTATATATATATATATATATATATATATATATATATATATATATATATATATATATATATATATATAAATGGATTTGGCATTAAATAACCTATAATCATTGATATGCCATAAAACCAAACCCAATCAATTAAATGGTTCCAGGTATAGCTTTATAATACCAATATTTCAATTTAGGCACACAGTTAAAGAGTTTCAAGTATTGCTATTTATCACTAGTAATTCCCTTCAGCACAATTCATTCCCCTGCATACAGTTAAATGGTTCCAAGTATTGCCATGTATCACTAACAATTCAATTAAACATCATTCCTTTGTTTACACACAGTCAAATGTTCAAAGAGTTCTATTTCTAACAATTCAATTTAACATAAGCCGTTTGTTTGCACACAATTTAATTGTCAAACAGTTCTATTTGATCTACAGACAAGGCCCTATCAGGTGTTACCACTCCGGACCAGAGTGGACCTGGGAGCGATGGCAATGAAGGGGTTCTCCGCATTCCTCAAAGCTCCAGTGCTGGAGCCCTACTATCTTAATAGTTTAATGTCATATCCACGACACACGTTGGCGGGGGGATGGTCTTACCCGTCTGCAGAGATGCAGTCGGTGTATTCAAGAAAGATGCAATAAGTAATTTTTATCTTTTTCTTTTGGATTGTAAGAACATTGTTCGTAGTCTTTCATGTATTTACCCAATGTTCGTCGCAACTAAAAACACATTGGACACGTTTTATTCTATGAGTAAAACATGCCCTCAGAGAATTTGCAACCCTTGCTCACAGTGGATCAGAAGGAGCTCTTTACATCCCCCAGATCTCGGGAACTAAAGCTCCTTTAGTGGATGCAGCTTAGCATCATTCCCAGAACACTTTAAGGGGCAAGCTTAGATGTCATGGTTATCGTCATTAGAAATGGAAACGGTGACCTGAGTTCAAATCCTGGATGAGGCTGTTTGCGTTTCACTTCGCACTAAATCCTCTGGGAAAGGCACAAATCCATCTATTCTATTCCTCGGCTATGAGCAAATAATTGGACAGGTCGGATTCTTCAGTTTGGCGAGGTAACTAGTCAAGGAGAAGGAAATCTCTGAATTCAAACCAGTTTTACTTCGCTTAAAAATTGAACTGGTATCACATCTAAGCCAAACTAGCCACACATTACGCTATGCAGGTCACTCTTCCAATCCATGTGAGTTGTCTATTCTTTTTCAACTCTCTATTCTAGGAGATATATCATACAAATTATTAATTCTTGGTTAATTTCTTCCGGTCCTCCGTCTATGCTGTACATCGCTTATTGTCATATGCTTTTGTAACTGATTACTTACATTGAACTTATTTTGAACGGTCTTCCAATGGTAGGACAATGCAATATTATTCATCCAAGTAATCTGCTAATGTTGATTGTCTCTTTGCATTACTTAACTATCACCCAGCATTACGCTATGTTTGAGTTGAGATTAGAAAAGCTTTGTCAAGGCAGTGTTGTACAACAAAGACAGATCTAAGATGTAAATTTGCCATGCGTGGATATTAGAAACTGCCGGGACGCATGTGTAAAGTATAACAATGCATATTCTTTTGCTTTCCGAATAAGATACGATAAAGCAGATGGTGCTTTACTTTTGAGCGGGTGTATATAGGAATAATGGTATCTTAAAAGTCCACATAGAAAGTTGGCCGGAGATTACATTGGCTGAATGATTGGAATAAGGAAAACTAGTCCGAAGGAATCATTGTATAATAGTAACACCTAGTCTCAAAATTCCAGACAGAAGAATTGATGTTTTCCAAACGAGATTGATTCTTAAAAGTATTGAAAGAGAAGAAAGGCCGACAGAAAAAAAAATCAATGAAAAGATTTCAGTGTACTAATCTGGGGAAAAAACAAAACTTGCCAGACCTTAGAAACAGAAAGAAGTTAACAAGAGAGAACTACAAAATAAGCATGAAAAAAAAAAAACTTTCGTCGTAGAAGTCACGGAAAAACAGTCTGAAAGAGAATAAAAAAGTTCCGAAAATTGAAAGCTAAACAAACGCACAAGAAAATGTGATGGGATTTTGTCAGACATTTGATATCAAATAAAAAGATGCGAAACCAGAAACAGTCGGATTATGAAGTTTTTTGTTATCGCTCATTTGTTTTATCTTTCCTTAAAAAAGTATTGGAAATGTTGGTGCGTGTATGAAGATACAATACATACTTAGCTTCAGAGCAACAGGCCAGAACAGAAGGTAGGAAAAGTGAGCAACTTGGTATAGGTCTATGATTTAGAAGGGACCTACACTCCCCTATCGTCTATGAAGGGTGTGCCAAAAGTCACGTAATTTTTTATCGACACAGAATTATGCTCAGGTTCATAAGAATGCCAAAATTTGGAAAAAAAAGTTAACTGTAAACCCACTATATATATATATATATATATATATATAGTAAAGTTGGCGACCGTTGTTGATGGCGACCCGAAGGTTCTCTTTTCAATAGCTACTTCACCGAGGTGGAGCGGAGGGCTCTACTCCTTTTTCTGGATTGCTCCACTTTATCCTTGATCCATTCTTTATAATACTGAGTGTTAAGCAAGGAGGTATCAAGAATCATTTTTTGAGTCTTTGGTATGACTCGAACAGGCACTGAACCCCGGTCTCCCAGACCATTATGCCAGTGAGCCGATATATATATATATATATATATATATATATATATATATATATATATATATAATCTTTTTACACCCAGTGAGTTTTTCATAACAGTTTTAATTGGTGGTTTTTCACGGAAGTCTGAGTCTCCTTAGGTTTCCAGGACTCTTCTCAGAATTCTATCCGATCTCAACTGTGCTGTGGTCTGGATGGTCTCGATTCTTCTTTTGATTTCCAGTTTTTCTAGTTACTTTTCCAAGCCTTTTGGGATCGTTCCAAGTGCACCAACAACAACTGGCATCACCGTCACCCTCTTGTTCCACAGATTTTTCAGCTCCCTGGTAAGTTCCATGTATTTGCCTCTTTTCTTTTTCTTTCATTTTTATTCAGTGGTCAGCATGGCAAGTTCTTTACATCATTATTATTATTATTATTATTATTATTATTATTATTATTATAAAGAAAAAATAAAACAACTAAATTTAACAGTTTATAAATAGGTTTTATTTAGTTTAAAAGGCTCAATCGATACATTTGCTTTGTTCTGTATCTTGCAACCAAATTTCCAACTGTTCGATGAAATTTATTTGCACAAATGGTTTCAGTTTATTCTGTTATCTTTTATTTTAAATCATACAAACCCTTTTTTTCTAGAGGATTCAGCATGTGGAATTTTCCAAACTCAACTAACGGAACGGGAACAAGCATAGCCAAGAAGATTTGCAGCTTGTAATTCTTGCATCGTCGTCATTTCAAACATTTTCTCTTATTTATTTATTTATTTATTTATTTTTTGGGTTTAGAAAAGTTTGATTTGTCCGTTCAATATCATGAAAAGATTTTGTTTATTTGATTTTTTATTTGATTCGTTATTGCAGTTTTTGAGAATGGATCTTAGTATAAATTATTCAGAGTTTTATTAGTATGAAGAACTGTCGTTGCATTTTCTCCTTTTTTATAGAATAATTTTGATATTGCTAATTCCGTGTTGGGAATTTTTAAAAGTTTACGAAAATTGGGGACCCCATTTGAATAACAAGACGATGATGATATTTTTCAGTGTGTGTGTGTGTGTGTGTGTGTGTGTGTGTGTGTGTTGTCTATGTATGGGTTTATGTGTATGTGTGTGAGTTGCACTATTTGTATTTGTCACTACCTCCAACCAGACAGGACATGACACATGGTCAATGACCCAAAGGTCGATTTATAGTGGGGGTTAAGGGAAATGGAGGTTGGGCACAAGACGACGCTCGAGCCCTGCCGGTCTGTATTGGTCATCGGTTTACTATCGGTGCAATGTGAGTCTGATGAGACTAGTTGGACATGGACTCAATCAGGAACCACTCGGCCTCGAATCTGTCCTTGACATTGAAGCGGGGTTGAAGTACAGATACCTCCTCCGGGCCGAAGCATGGCCGCCGACTTCGCTATAAGGAAAGGCAGATTTTTTAAGAAGCCAGAACTTCAATTAGTACACAGGTTTAAAAGTGTTCACTTGAAAAGAGAAAGAAAAGCTAAGATTTTTTAAACGGTTTTTTTCTGATTTAGAAATATGAAACATAGAAATTGAATTCTGGAAAATAATTTGCAATCAAAATTCAGAACTGTTTTCAATTTTTCATTATCTTTTTTTTCAGGTCATCCAATCCAAATGAAGTGGGGATTTGACATATTTTGGAATTTTACAAACTCTGCTACTGAAGTTTAAAATTCGTTTATTGTCATACTTATTTCATTCTTCTTTTAGTAAAGTTCGATATGTCTGTGCAACAACATGCAGAGATTTTGTTTTATAAAATTTTCATTTGTGCACTTATTGAGAATGGATCTTTGCGTAAATTATCCGCGAAGGGAGGGTTCTGAATATTTGCTATTTCTTTAGAATAATTTGAATCTCGCGACTAAATCCATGCTAAAAAAAGAATAAATAAATAAAAAAATGAATAAATAAAAACAGGAATAAATAAAAAAATACCAACAAAGTCAAGTGGTATTTTAATCCTGTTTCAGCGCACTAGGTGAGTGGTAATTATGAACCCATGCATCTCTCTACAGTCATCATCTGATAAAGATTTACTTGGCGGCACAGCTGTTTTAATTGTCAGTAGCATGTGTATATATAATATTAGTGAGCGAGATAGAATATGATGGTTGTGTTTATTCTGAGCTTCAAATTCCAGCAAATTCCAATTATGGAAATGTACACACCTTTTAAAAAGACATAACTGAAGATGATTGGAGCCAACTCTGAGTAAGATTTAAATTAGGCAAAGTTTTCTACAGAAAAGGACACCAGACAAAGACGATAACAAAACTATAAAGACGGAAATTCTTTGAAATAAATGAATATTTCAGTTCAGTGAACTCAGACCTACGATGAACATTCATGGGAACAAGGAAATGAATGTTTACTAAAAATTCTCTTAAAATTAAAACTGCGATCATTTTTCATTGCTTATTATTTTACATTTTGCGAGCTTCTCACATCACAGCTAGTTGATGGTCTTTCGCTGGAGTCCGAGTGACAAGTCTCCTCAGATCTCCAGGACTCTTCTCAGTATTCTGGCCGATCTTAACAATGCTGTAGTTTGGATGGTTTCGAATCGTCCTTCGATTTCCAACTCATCCAGCCTCCTTATGGAGACTATGGGGACTTCTCCAGGCGTGTCAGTTACGATTGTTTATTATTATTATTATTATTATTATTATTATTATTATTATTATTGCTGTTGTTGGTTTTTCACACCTGTATTAGCTGACGGCCTTTTACTGGAGGCCGAGAGACAGCAAGTCTCCTCAGGTCTCCCGTACTATTCTGAGTATTATGGTCGATCTCAACATTGCTGTGGTTTGGATGGTCTCGATTATTCCTCTGATTTCCGATTCTACCTGTCCCCCTGTCAAAGCCTTGAGGGACCATTCCAAGCACATCAATTACAAATGCTATCACTGTAACCTTCATGATCTACAGGTTTATTTGTTCTCTGGCAAGATCCAAGTACTTGTTTCTCTTTTCGCTTTTATTGTGGTCATTTCGAGTGATTTCTGCGTTGAAAATTCTCCAGATAAAAAAGAATAATGAATTCTCATACCATGAGACTAATCAAAATCTCAATTCTCCCCCCAAAATATCCATACTTTCTCACTGACATTTCTAACCCAGAACCGGACATGTGATGGTTAGAGTGTTCGCCAATGGCCTGGGAGACCTGGATTCAATCCCAGGTCGAGTCATACCAAAGACTCAAAAAATGGGACTTGATGCCTCCTTGCTTAACACTCAGCATTATAAGGTACGGATCAAGGGTAAAGTGGAGCATTCCAGGGAAAGGAGTAGCGCCCTCCCCTACACCTTGGTGTAGTAGCTATCGAAAAGGGAGCCTTTGGTTCATCCTCAAGTAAGGTCGCCAAATTTACTTACTATTTATTACGTGTGTGTAGCAAATAAGCGTAATGAGTTACCGTAAGAAAATGTATCTTAGTATTGTAACAGTCTTCTGTGTAACAGTGATAAAAAGATTAATGCCGAAATGAACCATAAATAAAACATGAAAAACATAAATAAAAGGAAGCTGAGTTGGACAGTCATAGTCTTTTTATGCTTTACATATTTTTGGAGTTGTATTATTTTTTTATATCTTAATTGTCGTCTGTTTTGAATTCCTTTGAAGATTAAACTTTGTCATCGATCGTGAAATTTAGAATTAATATTTTGTTTCAGCTGTTAGAGTAGCAGTAAAATATATTAGATCTGTTGTTTTTCTGTTGTTTTTGAATACCGGACTTCTACTGTCTAGCCAGGAGATAGCTGGTTCCAGATTCATAAGATTTTGGTGGCAAATGGAATGATGGAACACCTGGGCCTTTTTATGCAAAAGTGTAATTTTATTTTTAGATGTGATGAAATACTCTGACTGAAGGGACCGTTACACATTCATACCATTCAAATTTACATAAATTACGGCTAAAGGTGATTTTCTTCATCGAAAAAAAATTTAAACGTCTCTCATCTAAAGGGCTTGTTCACAAATAGCATTGTATGATAAAACGTCTGATTTCACTCTACACTAGCATTCCGGGGCCGATACAACTAGATTCAGTTTGTCTATTGACTATAAAATATATTTTCAGCGACCATAAACATTTGAATGTCCGGCATCTGGAGAAAATATCAAGGTAGTCATTGATTATAGTGACAAGATGAAGGACAAGATAGAAGAGATAAGAAAGCCATTTATGAGGAACAAAATATATGACTTTGCACTTGACTTGCGCTCTGATACTTCATTGTGTGTAGAGGAAAGTGTGCGAATGAACTTGCCCTCACGAATGTTGTTACAGTATAAATCTACAAGAGAATATTTGCTTCAATCTATCTACACCACACACACACACGCATGCACACACACACGCACACGCACACGCACACACACATATATATATATATATATATACATTTGTCTGAGTGTGTGTGTGTGTGTGTGTGCACGGATGTATGTGTCTGTGGCAGTGTGAGTGCCTGGATGCAAATAGCTTGCCCATACCGGTGATATAATGTATATCTTTATGCGAATATTTCTTCGCCTTACCCAATCAGTTTCGCACAACCTAAAATAAAAATGCAACATTCTAAACGATGATAAAGCTTTGGACACAGCTTAAGGGTAACATCGTATCGTTTACACGCTAGAGAACAGTCTTACGTTAATGTTCATGAATAATAAACATTGTATTAAGATCGGATATAGGTACTGTTGATACATATATTTATTTTGGAGCCATCGGGGTTCAATCTCAGGTTGAGTCATACTAAAGACTCAAAAAATGGTACTTGATGCTGCCTTGCTTAACACACAGCATTATAAGGTAAGGATCAAGGGTAAAGTGGAGTAATCCAAGAAATGGAGAAGCGTCCTCCCCTACCCCTCGGTGTAGTAGCTATTGAAAAGGGAGCCTTCGGGTTACTTTCGACTAAGTTCGCCAACTTTACTTAAAAAAACTGACTTCAGCATTAAATAGCCCAACAAGGGTTGACATACCGTAAAACCAACCAACTAGCCAACCAACCAACCAATCAACCGTAACAGAGAAAATTCTACGCATGACCCTGCTAGCTTCACAGAAAAGCTTCACCCGAAGAAGATGGGAGCGTAAATGGCTGAAACGTTGTGCGCAAACAATGTCATAGACGCAGAAGTCTTCTGTATAATAAATATGTATCACACTGTTGACATATGAGATAAGAGGAAACATTTCTCCTTTTTCATTGTTTCCTGTTTTTGTGGGATTTTCCTTAATGTTATTTTAAGCAGTGCGGATGATTCTATATGACAATAGAATTTTGGGATTGATTTCTATACCAATGAGCAGGAAGTTATTTGTTAGGTTTCGTATGATACAGCACAAGATGGCAGGGCACCTCGTGCAGATCAAACTCACAATTCATGAGTCAAAGTATGATCAATTACACAAGCTGGTTAACCATTGTTCTGTAGTGGATGATATAATATAATGGCAGCTATTGGTAAATAGTAGGGCAGACTAGGTTCTTCAGCCTTGGTGATGCAACTAGTCTAGGAGAAGGAAAACTCTGAATTCAAATCTGTTAAACTCTGCTTAAAAACTGACCTTGTGTCATATCCTGCCCGAGCGGAGGGGTTGTTAAATATGAATATAATATAATGGCTAATAGATTATTCTCGTGAATGTATATTTTCACCGACCCTTCGGTACGAGCAACATGCGACACAAGGTCAATTTTTAGGCGGAATTTAGCAGGTTTGAATTTAGAGTTTTCCATCTCCTAGACCAGTTGCCATACCAAAAGGTTAAAGAGCCAAAATTGGTCAACTATTTACTTACAGCTGGTAGGAGAATAGTCGGAATCATACTTTTTCCAAGGGTATTAGCGCTACGTGAAATGCAAGCAACCTTGTCTAAGATTTGAATTCGGTCCGCAGTATCCATTTTCAACGACAATATTCATTACACCACGGGCACATCATGAATCATTGTATTGTTTGGTCAATCCTCACCGAATGCTCTTATTCCAGACTTGAGCTATTTATTGTAAATTACTATATAATAAATGAGGTGACTG
>OY757943.1:60569732-60599732 GCA_963585895.1 Sepioteuthis lessoniana
GAGATTTTTCTTCGAATACTCTTAGTTAGAAAATGAAGCAATTTCCTGCCAAATTCGTTAATGAATGAAAATTTTGTTAGATATAAGATCTGGTTGAACTTTCATTTTTTACAAATAAATAAAGTTCACAATATATTGAAGATAACTATCAAATTATAATTATAATCCTTCGATCCTTCCGAAACAGAAATATCAGTCTCATCATGAATGAATTCACGGGTTGTGTAGTGTATCTGAACACACGCACGCCCACTTGTTTATAGACTATGGTATATTAGTTAACAAGCTTGTCTCACTGCTCATCAGTCGTACATTTCACCCAAATTCAGTATCCCATGCTTATTTATTAAACAAAGCTATGATTAGTAAATATCTATGATTAGTAAATATTTTTATCTTTCGAACTTATTAATGCACCTTTTTAAACAGTTTCAATCCAATGCTAATGATTCCCTATCTTAAAACTCTGTTTCTTCTATTATTGTGACATTTCACTCTCTTAAAATAAATTAATGACCATAAAAAGAGAATCTTTACAATGATTAAATGTCAGGAATAGTGAAAAATTGAATTTGAATGTATTAGGATATGGTGTATAGGGTGTTTTACGATTGTTGATAGAAAGCAGCGGCCTCGTAGATCTTCGCTGGTGACTTTATTCTCTTTTTAAATTATTGCTGTGAAATAGTTTAGATTTTGATATATTCAAGCAAATATTGCCTTAGGCGATAGGGTAGAAGATCTTTGGTGTAGAGGAATATTAAGTCGTTCAAGATAGTTCAATACAGAAGGAAGTTAAATATTCATCACCTTTCCAAACAAGAGTCAGATTTTCAAGTTGGTCAAGAACCTCGAAGCTCATGGCACTCTTGAAGATCGTACGGCAACAGGTTCCTCGCCCTCTGGGCCTCAGATCACCGCGGAGGAATGTGTACATACAATCAATAACTTTGCCCACTGCATTCAACAGTGACTTCTACTGAACAGCGGACATTTGGAGCATGTACTCTAGGGCTTTTTTTGACATCTGGAGCATGTACTCTAGGACTCTTCTTGACATTTTTTCATTCATGTTTGAGACTAGTAAATGCGAATCCAACTATTTTATCCTTTTACCTTTCAATAAATGTAATGCTAATTACTCTATCATTTATAGTCTTTGATATGTGCCCGATCATTTCATTTAAAAATTGTGAAACACTCAGTATTTAAACATCTGACTTCAAGAAATGAACTAATTGCAAAGTGGAGACACCAGTACAAATTTCTATTATACCGTTTACCTTCGAACTGACTTTTTTGTTAACTCCTACCTTCATTCTTGTTAGTTTACTAACTTAGCTTTTTATTTGTTTGTTTTTTTCTTTCTAGCACGAATTTTCCCGTTCAAACTATCTTTATAAAAATGAAGAATTGCCCTCACAGTTACTCTCAGGTAATCATGATCTTTCCTGCGTGAAACTTTGAGTTACACCTCGAGAAATTGCAAGTTTTGATATTTTGTATATATATATATATATATATATATATATAAGCAAAGTGGTGTCGCTCTTTAGCATTTCTATGTAGGATCAGAGTGCAGAATCTGTAACTATAAAAATTTAATTGAATATATTCTAAAAGAGTAAAAAATAAAATAAAAAAGATAAATCTAAAGTTAAAATTATCATTTCTTTTATCCTTTATTTTCTATTTTTGAGGAAGTATTTAAAATATCCTTGCCTTTCAATCAGCAAAAACCATGATAAAGTCAGTAGGGGCATATTTTAATTTGAGTTTAATATAAAATAACAAATATTCTTCCTGTTGCTACAAAATGTTTTTATAAGCTATCAAATAAACAAGTTTTCATTATTAAACTAGAATATAAACATATCTTCAACCTCACTGTTTACAGAGCCATTATTTAGGGCGTCCAATTTTTATTTTTATTTTTATCAAAGCCGAAATAATTAATTTCTATATATTTGCTTAATTACGACAAAGCTTTGCAACGTTGCCGAAGCCATTCATTTTTATACTTGCTATATTTAAAGAGATTATTTGTACGATTAAAAGTCCGGATGTCGAAGGGAGTTTAGATAAAGAAACAACAGTCCGGGCAGATCTTATAGAACAGATGGTGAACGAGGATGCCACATGTGGTTTGCAGGGCGCATGAATAACTTACAGATACCTCAACCTGGATTCCTGAGGTCTGACATGCAGATTGACGTTATCTTAGTGCGGCTTGCTTTGCATTTGTTATGATAACGGAAGCCGATAGCCTGTGTGGACAAGTACGCGCATGCGTATAGTTCAATATATCTTCTGATGCTTGCAAGTTGATGAGAGTAAAGCCCCTTTAAATGACGCGGCATATACGTAAATACGTGTTATATTAAGTCACTCGATACAATTTTTAAAAAAATAAAAGTTAATTTTCTTCTGAATCAAAGTTATCACGATTCTGTTATTTCTAGCGAGACATTATACACTTAAAACGGACATTGTTAGGTATTATCTATGACTTAATTCTAGGGTAGAGAAACATTGAAACAAAACAAAAAAAAGAAGAAAGAAAAAATTGCATAAATAAATGATGTACTTATTTTCAGCGGGCGGCATATATTTTCATACTTTTTATTACAATTCTAATATATTCTTACTATAAATAATATCTCATAATATCCATTATGATTGTATAATGTTCCACGAAAAATAAAATCCTGGTATCTTTAGAAGAAAATTAACTTTTTATTGAAAACTATTAATTTTTCTTCTGAATCAAAGATACTATGATTTTATTACTTCAAGTGGAGCATTATACAATCAAAACCGATATTATTAGGTGTTACTTACCATCAAACACTACAACATTGAATCTACGTAATAAAAATGTATGAATATATAGCAGTACAAAAATATATACAGTACTGTTCTGATATATGATTAAGCAATTTCATTTTAAATTAAAGAAGAGCTTTACTCTCTATGTTCACTTGATTAAGGGCATTACTGTTAAGTGATTGTAAACAGCCTTGGACAGAAGTTGGTTTCAGTCGGCTGATTGTATTTTCTGCACTGATACACTGTTTACATCTCCTCATGATGAAATACGAATGTCGAACACCAGATAACAGTCGAGAAAGGATACCTGTGATATTTTTATTTCAACCTTATATTTTTAGATACTTTTTGAATTGCACGATGATATTTTTGAAAATCTTTCTTTAAGATTTGTTGAAGTATTTTCTCATATTTACATTATTTTCTTTTAAGAAAATTTATATAGAATTTTCTTTTAAACCAAATATATCAAGGTACTCTTATTTCCAGAGAAACAAACAATTGAAACGGATATTATTAGACATAAAACTCTTCACTATTGAGTCTTTGTAAATGAAAAAATTTGCCTAAACATATACAAGAATAGCACGCATTTTTTGACAGCAACATATTTTGGTTACACAATTTTTAATACTGTTAAAAGTTTGGTAATAAATAATACCTAATAATATCCACTTTGTATAACATTCCAATTAAAATAATAAAATCTTAAAAATAAAATTAACATTTATAGGTCATATTTTATTAAATATAACAGGCGAGTTTTATTCAAAAAAGCGAAACCATTTAAAAGCGTATTTATTTATTGGCGTACATACAAAACAATAAAATTAATTAAATGAATAAAACAATTGTAAATCAGTTGATGATAATGATGCTTTAAACTTAAAGGTAGAGACGAATCTGAAAATAGGTACCAAAAAGATATAGCATTGAAACTATATAACCAAAAAGTACAACCTTTCTGTAACCAAAAAATAAAATAGCCTAGTCAACTGCATCTCTGCAAAGAGCTAAGACTCCTCCAACGAGTGTCCTGATTATGACACTGAACAATCTGATGGTGAGGCTTCAGTAATGCTGGAGCTTTGGAGAATGCGAAGTACCCCTTCATTGCCATCACTTTCAGGTCTACACTGGCCCAGAGTGGTAGCACCTGATAAGGTCCTATCTATGGCTCAAATAAAACTAAACTGTGTAATTACGCTAAACTGAATTGTTTGAAATTAAGTGAAACCATTTAACTGTACAAAAAGAACGAGCTCAGGCTTGTTTGGAGATGTTATCTTCAGGGAATCATATATTTGGTATGTGTGTGGGGAGGATTTGGCATTGAGTGTCCTACAATGATCGATATGTCATAAAACCAATCCAAAACAAACCAAACCAAACCAAAAATAAAACTGCCTCAATATATATATATATATATATATATATATATATATATATATATATATATATATGTGTGTGTGTGTGTGTGTTTGTGTGTGTGTGTGTGTGTGTATGTGTGTACTTAGTTTTGGACAGATACATATTCTTATTTCGGTTACAGAATTGCGATATATTGAGTTTAGTGATAAATACCTAATAATATTCATTTTGATTGTAAATAGAAATCCTAAAATCTTGATATGTTCGATTGAATATAGAATTAAGTTAATACAGAATATTTTATAGAGGTGTACTTATTTATGGGCGAACTTGTACACATGCTCAATTTATTAAGAACCCAAATTAAAATCTAAATTAAAAGATATTTTTTAAGCAATAGGTTTAATGTCGAATAATTTTATAAAAGTTATATCTTCAATCAAATATTCTTATCCAATTGCAATAGTAATATTTTAAGCACCAATCAATTATTAACGGTAGATCATGTTAAATACTTCAAACTTTGTTACAAAATCAACATTTTAAAGAGAAATTTCGTTCAAAATCATTAAAAAATCATTAGACATCTATTTAACCATAGATTGGACTCAGGTATTATTGAGAATTATTTGTATTATTGGTCTAGAGGGTAGAGTGTTCGCCAATGGTCCGGGAGACTGGGGTTCACTCTCAGCTCGAGTCATACCAAAGACTCAAAAAATGGTACTTGATACCACCTTGCTTAACACTCAGCATTATAAGGTACGTATCAAGGGTAAAGTGGAGCAATCAAGGGAAAGGAGAAGAGGCTTTCCCTACACCTCGCTGTAGTAGCTATCGAAAAGGGAGCCTTCGAATCGGCCTCGACTACAGTCGCCAATTTTACTTACTTTTATTTTTACTTTACTTATTGATAGCTAGAGCAACGAAGAGGGGAATCCCAGAAGTGGAGCATCGCCATCAGATGCAGTTTAATGTCATATTGAGGATATTAGATAATTATTATCATAGAATTAAATCTATAGATTATGATACACAACTTTTTATTGGACAATATTCCTGCTGTACATGACTTCATCACAGATGCAGAATTGAACATAATATAAATGTTGGAAATAATTCATTGGACACAATTATATTTGAACGAAATAAAGATAAATGGATACAACGTCTTCAAACCCTGTCTCAAATGATTTCAACATCAAACGAAACTATCCTGAAAACATTATATGGTAGAGGATTGGATGAGCTGATGTGGTCGATAAATAAACAAAGGTCGTTGTTAAATATTTAATTTGACAGGGTTGGATTAAGAATTCTTCCAATAAGAAACATTCCCTACCTAAGGGAGTGTCACCCACGTCATGTCCCGAGCTTCACGTAGTTATTGTACACAGATAGTTTTATGCTGACAGTCGGAAAACATTTGAATATTAAAATAAAAAACGTTTCTCATTAAATACATGGATATGCCTCATTGTTACTTCCATTTTCGCAACTTCATTTGTAATTTATCAGTTATTTAAGAACTGTTTAAATTTTCTTCTGACGAAGACGAAAGATCGAAACTAGTCGAACGTATTGAAAAAGTGACAAGAATAAAAAGAAATGATATTCCTTCATAATTACCGTATTTGACGGCATATAAGACGCACTTTCTTTTTCTTTTTTACTATAAACATCTTTTAAAAATCATCTGCGTCTTATATGCCACATAGAGGTTTAAAATTCACATGAGTTGGCCGAAATTAGCTACCTGGCAGCTCCTATTAGCTTAGACTTTTGAGTAACTTTCCTATACCTATTGTCATTATTTAAACGACTATTATGTAAATTAAAAGTATCATCATTGATAATATTTATCATATTAATTTCATCATATTTAATATTAGTACTTTGTTTTTTCTTGATTTGGCCTGCTAAAGTTGGGGTGCGTCTTATACATCCGTGCGATTTATATGCCGTCAAATGCAGTATTTGTTTTATTTGTTCCCAACAAGTTTGAACCAACGTCATAGTCACTTATTATTTCAATAAAAATAAAACTTTAAAATCCATCACGTTATGATAAAAAAAACCTACTTTTTCGAATGCAAATGTTCCTGACGATGTATCAAGAAATCAGAATCGCTCTTCAATTTTAGAATAAACAACTATCGATACAAAATTAAGTATCTGAAACATAAACTTCTCTCTGTAGAACAACACTTCAGCCTTAGAGAAAATATCTTTAACAAAGACGTTAAATTCCTTATAACAAAGAATACTGAAAAGAATTATCAAACAACAGATAAATCCTAAAAACCCATGAAGATAAACATATATTACGAGTAGAAAACCTTACAAACACAACAACGAATTACACCACTCAAAAAAGAAAAAAAAATTACCCCCTAAAAATTTACAATCTCATTATTCTTTAATGTTAATATTGAAAAATATTATAATGTCAAAAATTCATTATTCAAAAATTCATTAACGTATATAGACTAATTTTCCCCATAAAACATGTTCGGGAAAAAATGACTTCCAAACTTCATTATATTTTAGATTGCAGTGAATCAAATGATTAGTTTATTAAGTTAAAGTTCAACTTTCATTCACATGGGAACGTCAACACCCTGGTGTCCATACATTTATCAATCTTGAAATATTAAAAGTTTTGAAAGAAAGTTCTGATCAATCGAGATAAACAAATTTCTTAGAAATTATTTACTAACGTACAGGTGTATATTCTTTTTTGTCACAGGAGCAATCCTGAAGAGCCGTTTGGTGAAACCAAGGTAGACTCGCTCGTGGCCATGTAGGAATTATTTTCATAATATTTGCTCTATCTCATGTAATGAGCACTTTATTACGTTTTCGCTAAGGCAATTCTGTCGGTGCTTTGTCTTTCTAGACATACGTGCAGCTTGATTATTTTCAAGTAGCACGTGTGTTTTTGATCTTTCTTTTTTTACAAGATTTTTTTCTCGGATATCAGTTTGTAGAATTTGCAAATTGTACAATATGTTTTCTTTGCACACAAGCAGAATTATAGATTAGATATAATGATTTATATATATATATATATATATATATATATATACATTATGCGAACAACTAGAAATAACAGTCGAACGTACTTAACTACGATTAATGTAGGAGATACTTTATTATGACGAAAATCTGTTCGGTAAATCTAATATATTTTTTATCAAGAATGAGGCAAAGTACCTTGAAACCAAAACAGACTCTATATAAAAACTTACATGGTAATGTTCAAAAAGTGCTCAAATTAAATGCTTCATAAATTTCATGAAGTGTTTACTCTTTTTTTAATTTTTGAATAAAAGATCAGATTTGATGACAAATATATTGTGTCATTTGCCTCAGGATTCAGATAGATTTTAGGATGTGTAATTTGAAAGTTCTTTATAAGATTACATATATTTTGATCGATGAATATTGATTGGAGGGTTTTAGTAAATAGATATTTCTAAAATTTAAAAATTTATTTATTGTAAATATTAGATAAATGTCTACCTCATGATTTATATTCATTGGTAATTTTAAAGTTTACACTTTATGAACTTTTTTGTAGGTTGATTGCATTTCATTGGAAATAACCGTCAGAATTACCACACAGATTCTTCTTCTTCTTCTTCTTCTCTCTCTCTCTCTCTCTCTCTCTCTCTCTCACTCACTCACTCCCTCTCTCCCTCTCTCTCTTTCTCTCTCTCTCTCTCTCTCTCTCTCTCTCTATATATATATATATATATATAATATTGATTCTATCGATAAACTTAAACGGAATTATCCAAATTGAGTGGTCAATGTAAAGTTTGTTATATGTAAACATATAAATAAGCTTATGCTGAACAAGATATCATTGAGAAACAAGAAAATCGATGGAACATACTTATTTACATTCTTATTTCTCAATTATATATATATATATATATATATATATATATATATATATATATTTAATTAATATTCTCTTAATATATATATATATATATATATATATATTGTACTGCCTAAGTTTTTAATTATTTTACTTGGGGGAAGAAGAGTACCACTTATATATATATATATATATATCCCACTGAAATGTAACAGGACTGGCGGTGTTGTGTGAGCTATGGACAAAAGATAGATGAGTAGATTGTGTAATCATCTAATTTGAATTCTTGGAATTATATAACTCCAATGTTAGCTTTCTGAAACCATTGCATTTTTTTCTTCACATGATTTTGTTTACATCTCCTCTTTTTCAGGTCGTTCTGCTATGATCACTGAGGAGCTAATGATAAACACCGAGCAACGATTAAATACAAACTTTTGGTCCGGTTGCGGATAGCTCCGTCCTAAGCATTTGAAATGCTTCAGCAAGTATATGGAGATAACACCGTGTCGAGCACATGTGTTTTTGACTAATACAGAGGTTCAAGGAGGGGGCCGAGATGGTGAAAGATGATTATAGAAGTTGCAGACCTTCAACAAGCTGGATTGAGGTCTATGTTGAGTGGGTAAAGCAGGTGGTGAGTTGCGATTGTTGGTTGAGGGTTCGAATGATCGCAATTCAGTGGGGTTTGAAAAAGGTCGGCCTTTGGAAGATTATTACCGAAGATTTGGACATGCAGAAAATCTGCCCAAAATTTATGACAAGACTGAAGAATGATGATCAGTTGGAGTGCTGCATGCAGGAGATTCTTTCAACTAAATCAAATTTGCTTAGTAAAGTCCTCATTGGTGATGAGACTGATTTTTTAGTGCGACCAAGAAAGCAAGCACAAGGGCAGTTGGTGGACTTGTTCGATATTGCTGAGGCCGAAGAAAGCAAGGCAAAGTCTAAGGTGAAAGTCATGTTGGTCACGTTCTTTGTTGTGAGAGGCACCGTCCACAGCGTCAGATGATCAATTAGCAAGTTAACAAAGATATCCTGGGGTGTATGCTACGGTCAGAGCATGAGAAGAGACGAGAGTCAAGACAAGACAAATCGTAGTAGCTTCACAACGAAAATGAACCTGCTTACAAAGTTCTGAGAATCAAACAGCTCCTGAACAAGAAGAAAACCATTGTACTGTAACCACCTTCATTTTTTACCTGATTTTCCTGTGTTTGGCTTTTCTTTTCTTCCTGCTTAAAGGGAATTTTCAAGGGGACCCGTTTTCAAGGCGTAGAGTCCATCAAAATGACAGTAACGATAGAGCTGAGGGAAATCCCAGAAAAATCCTTCCAGCAATGCATTGAAGGGTGATAGAAAAAGATGTGAATTTATGCTTGATGGGGATTGCTTCGAAAAGGAAACCATGTAGTTTGTAGTTTAGAACTGAAATAAATTGTTTGTGACACAAGTAGTTACTTTTCGGGCACACCTCGTGTGTATATATATATATATATATATTATCTCATGTGCATTTTTTCTGAACCGTTAAAAGAATTTTGTGTTTCAACTCCGAGAAATAGGTTTATGTATTCTCACCCTTTTATATTGCTTTTTATTTCTATTTTCCTTTTTTTAGAACTTGTGATATATTTCCCGTAGTGGGGGCAGCAGGCAGTTCAGTGAGATTTATAATCGTCACCTGAATTCGACTTTTTTTTTAAGCTGTCAATCAACCGTTATTGACATGGAAACCTCTATTATTCTTTTCCCTCATCCTTCTCCTCATTTCCAGTTTCAATTTCTTTGGGATCATTATCACCCCTTTCTACAAAAATGTGCTTTCAGTGTAAAGTTCTTGACACCGTGAAACGTTTGCATCAAAGTGTTCTCTGTGTTATGCATACAGCCCTTTATCTAATTTTGAAATAAGGGCTTTTGTTTATCCCTGCTTTTGTTTATTTCATGGAATAATTGAAACTGATGACTGGGATCGAAGAATATGAAAACTTATAGATTGGTCTTTGCTAAATATCAAAAGACAATAAAGGAAGACCTAAGCGTCTGTTCAAAATCACTTGAAAAAACGGAAAAAAAGAAAAATATACAGTTTTTTTTATAAACTTTAAAATATAAAATTAAGTTTTTACCTACCATTGTTCCTTATAAAGGATAGAATTAAGAATTATGTCCATTTGTACTATTTGCGAAAATAGAACTCACGCGTGACGAGTTTGACGGCCTTGGTTTTTTGTTATGATTGTTAAAAATGAAGTTCTGACTTTGGACACGGTTTCTCTCTAATACCATTTTGAAATACACGAATTCATCTTTTCTATATTCAGGGTAAATTGGGTAGAGTGATCTCTTTAGCTTTCGTAATGGACACCAGTCTAAGAGAAAGAAAAATGAATTTAAACTCCTTAGCAGCGTTGAGAGCTTAACCTGCCGCCGTTGAGAGGTAAAAACCAAGGACTGAAATCCTTTAGGCATTCTAACATTTTATGGCTAATTTATTTTGTTTGTCTTATGAAATGTTCATTTTGATGTTTTTGTTTCTATTTTCTTCTCTTGATTTCATAATACCCAATTTTTTGTATTATCTTTGTTGCTGGTTTTGGCTGTTGTGTTTGTCTTTGTATTCTGTTTTGTGTTCTTTAACATTTTTCTCAATACTGGTAATTATCCTTACACCACCTCCCTTTTCTTCTTCTTCTTCTTCTTCTTCTTCTTCTTGCTTCCTTGTATATTTGTTTGGGTACTATTTTCTCCATAAAAATTCTTTCTTTCTTTCTTTCTTTCTTTCTTTCTTTCTTTCTTTCTTTCTCGTACTTGCAAATCTTCTTCTTCTTCTTCTTCTTCTTCTTCTTCTTCTTCTTCTTCTTCTTCTTCTTCTTCTTCTTATTATTATTATTATTATTATTATTATTATACGATGTCTTCTTTTGTCACAGATTTTTCTTTTATCATCCTTTCTCTTCAGTCTCTTTTAATTGGAAACCCTTTCTTTTTTTTTACTTCCATCAGTGATTTTATATTCCGATCGCCCATTCTTTCTTTCTTTCTTTCTTTCTTTCTTTCTTTCTTTCTTTCTTTCTTTCTTTCTTTCAGCGTCCATAACAATCTCTTCTTCTTCTTCTTCTGTTTGGTTGGATGACTGCAGTGACTATATTTAATGCAAGCAATTTGAAGCCTATTTGCAAGACTTAGCATGGCTAAGTAAATAAAGATTTCATCTGTTTCATAATTGACTACGAATTTTTATGAAAACTGGATAAAAATTTTGATGGATGACCGTTAAGGAACACCAAGACTGTAAGATATTTGAAGTCTGCTAACCAAATATCTATTACTTGTTAAATACTTACTTGTATGACACCAGGAACACCAACTACTGTAAGCGAGTTTTGGCTGTGTGTCAGACTAGCTTACATTTAGTAAATAACGATAACTATATATATATATATATAGGAGAGAGAGAGAGAGAGAGAGAGAGAGAGAGAGAGAGAGATGAGCCGACAGGAAAAAACAAAAAAGAATATTGATCATTATGTTTGATTAACAAAAGCAAAACCCAAGAGTCATGCATAATTGAAGATCAAACATCTTGAAGGTGTTGACATAGTCGCCGAACAAGGAAAATAAAACATTATGGTGATGAATAGTTAAGATCTGGTCTCTAGCTTCCTCTTTGTAGAAGGGAAGTTGCGCAATTGACTGCATAGTTAATAAATGAAAGCGTTTGAATAAATATACACTTCTTTATGTGTGAGGATTTCAATGTGCCTGTGTATATGTCAATGTATTCTACCCGATTCCAGCCCGATTTGACAAAACATTTTATTCTCAGAAATTCATTTTTATATTTTATTTTATATTCGTTTTTATATCATTTTTGTGTGTATTCCATAAAAAATTCTCTCTGTGAGCCGATGTATTCAACAATTTTTTCGATATCTTCAAACAGCTAAACAAACAAATATTGTTGTGTGAAAAAAAAGTAAATAGAAATAAAAAAATTAAAACAAATAAATAAAGAACATGAAAAATAATGTAAAATAAAATCTGAAAAATAAGAAGAAGTAATGAGCAGACAAATAAGGAGACTCACATTCAAAAAATATATTTTACTTACGTGATAAGATGAATATTATAATAAATGTGAAATATAGGCTGACCCCACCAAAAAAAACAAAACAGAACCCATATATTTTTGACTGAAATTCATAAATTTAATTCTAGCCTTTTCTTTCTTTTTTTTCAGGACATGAAGTAGATTCCGTGCATGAAAAATTGGGACCATAGTATTCACCAACATATCCTTGTCTAGACATTTTGTGCGGAAGCCTATTTTGCCCACAAATCATACACGGTCGTGCAAGCAAATTTTAGGAGAGAGTTTCGGTGTCGAAATGCCTCATCAAAAAGCAAAATTTTTAACTGGGTTAAGAAGTTTAGAGAGCATGGTACTGTGCAAAATTTTAATTCTAAAAGCATCACGGACACTCATTCCGGTCGGAGGGTGAGTGCTAGGACAGAAAGAAACATCAATGAAGTACGGAAGTCAGTTGGAGGGAGTCCAAAGAAATCGCTTCGATGGCGTAGTCAAGAATTGGGGATCTCTCGAGAGTCTTTGATGCGTGTTCTCAAATCAGATCTTCATTTGTATCCTTACCAGATCCAAATAAAGCAAAAGCTCACAAAGGCTGACATGGCAAAACGTGTTGCAATGTGTGAATGCTTTTGTGACTCAATCGAAGACAATCCAGACCTTTTGGATCATGCTTGGTTCTCTGATGAAGCGCACTTTCTGCGGTCAGTAGATGTCAATAGCAAAAATAATGTTTATTGGGGTACAACACCTCCGGAGGATGTCTTACAGAGACCGTTACACTCAGTAAAGTGCACTGCATGGGTAGCCATGTCCAAATATGGCATAATCGGTCCGTATTGGTTTGAAGACGAAAATGAGAGGGCTCAAACGGTGAATAAGGAACATTATATGGTAGTGCTGAGGAAGTTCTGGGCATCACTCAGATGTCGCAGAGAGACTGATTGAGATGACCAGTGGTTCCAGCAAGATGGGGCGACCCCGACCACATCAAATCACACTCTTGACTGGCTGAGAGAGCGATTTCAGGAAAGGCTGATCAGCAGGAAGTGTGACGTCGAGTGGGCACCTCATTCACCGGACTTGAACCCTCCCCTGATTTTTATCTGTGGGGATATCTCAAGGACCATGTGTATCAGAACAATCCTCAAACAATTGGTGAGCTCAAGGCTGCAATAGCAGCAAAAATCAGGGAAATCCCCAGAGAGGAGAATATGCGAGTGATTGACAATTTTGCGCAACGGTTGCTAATCTGTCTGCAACGCCGAGGAGGTCATTTGGAACATATTCTGGAGAGACCATAACTTTTGTGCAAAGTATCCAAGATTACTGAAACTTTTGGCTATAATCATGCATAGACAGAAGTTCGAGTGTACAAAATTAGAATTATTTTGCGTTATTTTTGTAGAAGTAATAAAATAGTTTATGGTTCTAAATTTTTTTTTGGGTCACCCTGTATATAACAAAATATCTTTATTACACTATATTACAAAATATTTATTTTTCCTTCTTCTTGGTCAGAAACAGTTATTTCCCAATTATTTCTGTCAAATTTTAGTGGGAGAGACCGATCTCTTCTCTTCAAATTTTGCTTTCCCAAATAAGATTTTGGTGATAAAATTTTCGAATTTATCCATTTTCCAGAAAATGCCTGATAGGATCCTTACTAACTTGCTGATAGAGAAATTTCTTGAACTTTCTGGAATTTTCATGAACTTTCTAGAATATTGTAGAAGATACAGAAATATTCAAGAATTTTGTAAAATATGTAAATCTTCCACTGGCTCACTTGGTGCATCTCAAAGGGGAATACAAGACCTGTGGCTGAGAGGTTATCAGAGACTTCAAAATCGTGGCAGGCATTGCAGATAGATCTCTAAGGAAGCTTGAACCAAGTTTTTCTGTTATCTTTGCTTTTGACACAACAGGGACATCAAAGAACACTATTACGGGAAGGCCTGACCACAACGGACCAATTTCTCTGGGGGGAAGTGGGGAGACCCAGTGTCAATTGCACATAAAATCGAGTGTTATGAAACATTTTATCTCAGTTCTTGATTACGAGTCTCCAGCCTTCAAGTACTTTCGAGACATCTTACTTAAGCTGTCAAGATAAAGGTCAAAGTTTGTGTCTTCAGTGGACTCGGAAGAAAGAAGATTGCTGAGTGTACAGAATTCCCCACGTAGAAAAAAGAAAATTGTGACAGCTTTGGTGCACTATATCAAGGAATTGTGGGCAAAATCACAAGGAAGAAAATTTTGTGAAGAATTAGTGGAGAATTACGGCAAAGCAGACTGGAGGAAATCTCTCAAAGTCAATATCCTTGACGCTCAAGAAATTATGGGAGCGTACTTAGAGGAGTGAGGTGAATACATACTGAATTTGGATGCTGTTAGCAAAGAACGTATAACAAACACAGGATGAGAGATTATATTAGGGAGGTGATACGTAAAAGTGATTTAGATTACAGTTGCAAATTTCGAGGATCTATTCACTTCTAAAACTGTTGCTTCATTTTTTAGTTAATATGAATACATGTAAATTTTATTCCAACCTTTTATTCACAAGCAAATCTGCACATTTTCATTCGCTGGGAAAACAAAAAATCTGTCCGTGTTTACATGAAATGAAGTCAGCCTTTATAAAAACCTGTCATAATTTGGCGTCCCACTGATCAGTGGTCTTGTCATGAAGCTAGTCTTGATTTGACCTCTTATTGATCAGAAGAAGGTTGGCTTAATTTAGCCTCTCACTGATCAATGTCGAAAAGCCACAGTTAATTTGCTCAATCATATAACCAGGAGTCATGTCAAGAAGTTAGTTTTCCTTTAGTCTGGCATTGATCAGAGGCCATGACGCGAAGGAAGACACTTAATTTAGGCTCTCACTCATCAGAGGCAATATCACGAACACAGACTAAGTTTGACCTCTCATTTTTAAAGGACACGTCGAGAAGCAAGTCTTGATTTGGTCTCCCTGTGATCTGAGGCCATGTCTAGAAAACAGTGTTAATAGAGCCTCTCACAGATCTGAAAACATATTGAGAAGCCAGTGTTAATTTGGCCAATTACTCATAGGAGGTCATAGCAAAAAAAACAAAAAACAGTGTTAACCTCTCATTGATCAGAAGCTACGCTAAGAAGCCAGTCTTAATTTAGTCTCAAGTTATTATAGTCTCGCACTGATAAGGGGTCATGCCGTGAAACCAGTTTTAATTTGGCCTAACATTGGCCAGAGAACATGTCAAGAATCCTGTCCTAATTTGGTATTTCACTGACCAGAGGTCAAGTCATGAAGCCAGTCTTAATTTAGACTCTCATTGAACAGAGACAAAATCAAGAAGTCAGTTTTAATTTAGCCATCAGTGATAAAACCCCACGTGAAGAATTCAGTCTTGATTTCGCCACCCTTTTATTACAGCGAAGAAGCAAGTCTTAATTTAACGCTTCCTTGATTATAGGCCAATTGAAGAATTCATTCTTTATTTGGCCTCTCAGAGATCAGAGGCCATGTCGAAAAGTCAGTTTTGATTTGGCCTCTCATTGATCAGAGGCCATGCAGAGAAGTCAGTTTTAATTTCAACCCTCATTGATTAGAGGGCATGTGAAGAAACCAGTCATAATTTAGCCTCTCCTTGACCAAAAGTCATAATTTAGCATCTCACTTATCAGAGGCCATGTCATAAAGCCATTTTTGATTTGACCTCCCGCTAATCAGAGCCATGTAAAAAAAGCCTTACTTAAGTCTCTCACTTATCAGAGGTTACCTCCAAAAGTTAATCTTGATTTAGCCTGGTATTGATCAGAGGCCATGACGCGAAGGAAGACACTTAATCTAGGCTCTCACTCATCAGATTCAATATCCCGAACGCAGACTAAGTTTGACCTCTCATTCTTCAAAGGAGATATAGAGAAATCATTCTTGATTTGGCCCCCCATAGATCAGAGGCCATATCGAAAAGCCAGTGTAAATATCAGCCCTCATTAATCAGAGGCCATAATATGAAACCAGTCTCAATTTAGCCTCTTACTGATCAGAAGCCATGACAAGAAGCTTATCTTAATTTGACCTCTAATTGACAAGCGGCCAAGTCATGAAGCCAGTTTAAATTTAGCTTCTCATTGATCAGAGGTCATGTCAAGAAGCCAGTCTTGATTTAACCTCTAACTGATCAAAGGTCAAGTCAAGAATCTACACTTAAATTTGTCACTAACTTATGAGTGGTCCCGACAAGAAGAAAGCCTATTTATCTAAAACCAAATATATACAGTCTTCTGCAATGTCCTTTTATTTTTCTTTTGTAATATATGTTTCGCATTTAAGAAAAATAAATTCTACTTATTTCCTAGGAAAAGAATTACTTTCCACAGAAATACCATCCACAGGAGCTTAACATTCTGGGAGGTATTGTACGTGTTCAACAGATCTTTGAAAAATTGTGAACAGATATTAGCGGTATGTCTTTTGTACGCATGCGTTATTGACGTCCACTCCAGCGGAAGTCATGGCACCTGCGTTATTGTCGTTTTAGTGTGATGTCAATTGGTGCAATCGAATGGCACACCATCATAGGCCTTTGTTTGCAAACCAATCACGCTCGGATTCACTTGGGATGGAGACGCTCGAATTGTATTTTTCTTTCTTTCTTTCTTTCTTTCTTTCTTTCTTTCTTTCTTTCTTTGACTCTGTCCGACCTAACTACTTGTAAATTTACACTTCAGTTTGAATTTTCTAAATGACTATCGATATATCATCAGAATACAAAGTTTGACCTATTTGTATTCCCTTAACAGTAATGTCACTTGAAAAGTCATGAATCAACTTTTCCCTCATTTGAGATGCAAAGATAAATTATCCACCAATAGAATTCGAATTCCAGCATTTCTGTTTGCGTTTCCTTAACATTTCTTTGCGAAAGACTTGAATATACTTCAACCCCATTAAGAGATATAATGACTTTAAACCCGTAAAACGGTCTTCGCAAACATAGTTTGGATTTCAACTAAGGTTGTTTGTGTTCCCTCTACTCAAATGCCTCTTCAAAAAAAAATGACTCTACCTCTTACTGCGTCCTCTCCACTAATTAATTTAAAAAGGGATTACGCAGGACTCATACCGAAATTGGAATGTGTGAATTAAAGTAAAGAGGGAAATCCTTTTAATTTTATTTCATTCTTGAGTCTCAACAATTTTAACGGACGTTATAAAAATGTGTAAACTCAGAGTATAGATCGAGTGAGATCAACTTGGCAATCCATTGTTTTTGGTTGAAAGTTTTTGAGTATTTAAATTAAAGATTCACTGAACCATAATGTCACAAACTTTGGAGCTGGGATATATTGTTAACACTCGTATAAAGAGTTTTCGTTATTTGATACATCTAGAACTGCAATTTCCAAGCTAGGTGTTTTTTCATTTATTATAAAAAGTAGTTGGCGAACGTAGTCGAGGGTAACCCGAAGGATCCCTTTATCAATAGCCTCTACATCGACGTGTAGAGAAGAGCGCTACTCCTTTCCATGGATTGCTCTACTTTACCCTTATTACGTACCTTATAATACTGTGTTAAGCAAGGAGGTATCAAATACCATTTTTTGAGTCTTTGGTATGACTCCCGATACATAGGCGAATACTCTACCCATTAAACCAATGTTCCAGTATCATTTATTATAGTTTTTTTCTAAGATCATTATGGATCTAATATGAATAAATAAAAAGTAAATTTGGTGACCTTAGTCGAAGGCTCCCGAAGGCTCCCTTTTCATTAGCTACTACTTTGCCCTTTTCGTTCCACTTTACCCTTGATCCGTACCATATAATGCCAGGTGTCATGCAAAGCGGCATCAAGTACCATTTTTGGAGTTTTTGGTATGACTCAACCTGAGATTGAACCCCGGTTTCTCTGGCTATTGGCAAATACTCTACCCACTATGTCAATGGACCGGTATGAAAAAGAACATTCCTAATAATGCTTGGATAAAAATTTCTTTTTCAGTTAAATCAAACATACCAGGAATTTATTATTTCTCTTTGAAATCAAAACAGTTATTATTTGATATTACTTATTACCAAACTCTATAGCATTGAATCTTTGAAAAACTAATAATTTTCACTTTGATTGTATAATAGTCTACTAATAATGAACTGGTATATTTGGTTTAAAAGAAAATTAGCATTAAAGAAATAAACTGAATTATTGGTGATACACGATGGAATGTCAGATGAGTTTTATAAAAAAAATCAAAAGGTGTACTTATTTATTGGCGTATATACAATAAAACAAAATTAATTAATTGAATTTAACAAAACAGTTTCAAGCTGGCAAAGGAAAGAAGCAGAATATACCCCGCACAAACAATTACGGACGCGGACTACACCGTTGACATAGCGATTCTGGCAAATACACCCATCCAAGCTGAATCCCTGCTACATAGTCTGGAACGAGCAGCTGGTGGCATAGGCCTCCATGACAACACAGACAAGACGGAATACATGTGTTTTAATGAAAGAGGCGACATCTCCACATTAAAGGATGGGTCTTTGAAACTAGTGAACAAGTTCACCTACCTAGGATGCAGTGTCTCATCAAACGAGACAGATATCAACACGCGACTAGAAAAGGTACAGACAGCTATCGATAGGCTATCGGTCATATGGAAATCAGACCTGACCTATAAAATAAAACGCAGTTTTTTCAAGCAGCGGTCGTGTCGATACTGCTGTATGGATGCACTACATGGACGCTAAGTAAACTTATGGTGAAAAAGCTTGACGGAAATTACACAAGAATGCTCCGAGCAATAATGAACAAGTCCTGGAGGCAACACCCCACAAAATAGCAGCAGTACGGCCACCTACCACCCATCACGAAAACTATTCAAGTTAGACGAACCAGATATGCGGGACACTGCTGCAGAAGTAAGGACGAACTCATAAGCGATATACTCCTGCGGACCTCTTCACATGGACAAGAAAAGGCAGGACGATAAGCTAGAACCTACATAAAACAGCTCTATGCCATTAGAGGATATAGCCGGGAAGACCTCCTGAGAGTGATGGACGATAGAGACAGGTGGCGAGAGAGCGTCAGGGAGATCCGTGCTGGCAGCGCGACATGATGATGATCATGAAATAAGTTGATTATGATGCTTTAAAATGAAAGGAAGAGTAGAATCTGAAAATAGGCACCCGAAAAATACAGCATTGAAACTGTTTAACCAAAATATACAATTGCCACAATATATATATATATATATATATATATATGTGTGTGTGTGTGTGTGTGTGTGTGTGTTTGTGTGTGTGTGCATATTTTTGAATAGTTAGTTACGTATTCATATTTTGGTGACAGAATTGCAATGCTATTGATTTTTGTAATTAATACCGAATGATATTTTATTTGACAGTATAATGTTCAACTAGAAATAATAAAATCTAGGCATTGAGAATGATTGAGAAGAAAATTAAGAAAATAAACTTTTTATAAACATTTTTTGAGGTGCCCTTATTAATTAGTGATGTATACAAGTTTAAAATATTAAGAACCCAAATTAAAACCAAAATTAAAAGGTATTTTTCAATCATCAGTTATAATTCCTAAATGTCAGAAGAGTTAGGCTCAGCGAAAGTCACCTTTACGTAGAGCGTTAGATTGGCTTAAAAAACATCATGCAGGTGGTCTCGATATATTTCGCTTGAACTTTCTGTCCATAAAAAGAAAGACGAAAATTCTTTTGATACGCTCTAATAATATCTAATGTTTCATTCGGCGATTGTTTCCTGTCTTAGACGTAGTTGTTTTCCGTTTAATTTCCTGTAGGTCTTACACTTCAATAGAAAATATGCTAACCTTCTAGTAACAGACGATGTTTATCTTCGATTCTTTTCTTTTCATCAAAGCAAAAATGACGACCTGAAATTTTCTGTTGTTCAATAGATTGTCCTCAAGTGTTTTCTGACACACCGACTCAGCTAAACTTTGAAAAGATGGATGATTTATATATCTGTATATTTACAGTATCATTTTATTACCATCCCATGACGGGTAAGAAGTCAAGAGTTGGATCACAGCTGCTTATAGTGACAATGAAATGATTCCTTTCTATTGGTGCCAATCTGGCAAAGGAAGAATCTTTCAGAAAGCTCATCGACATGAAATTAATATTTCTCAGTAGTTTGTAAAGAAATATTTCTTAATTCAAATAATTTGTGGTACTGCTTGATTTTACGATAAGTCAACCCAGGTTGGGTTATTTAATGACAACATTATATTTTCAAGTATTTATATGGTTTTCAGCAACTATTGATAAACATTCGTAAATAAACAGAGCTTCTTATCACCGTTCTTAATATTAATAATTCATAAGCAGTTATATGGTTTCAAGTAACTATTCATATTTTATTATAATTATTTGTTTTCACACAGTCTTAAGAATTCCTTTCTAATAGCAATAATTTCTGCACAATGATATGACTTCAAGCAATTATATAATTTCGAGAACGTCCAGTTCTTCTGCAAGGTTTACAAAAATGATTAAATTTAAAGTAACCCCAATAAATTAAATGCAACTCGTGTGTCTTGTAAACCTGCCATACAATTATGCGTAGAATCAAACGTTTCTGCTTTGTATACATTAGATAATTTGTTTGACTTCTTATTTACTATGAGCAAAATACGAACTTTTTCGATACTTAAAAATGCGAACTTTTTCTAAAATTTCACAAAAAGAACAAATTAGCTAATTATTGGATTTTAATTAGATTTTTCAGTACTTAATAAAAGACGAATTTTATCTTAAAGAAATTTACGTTTAAAATTTTAGAGACAATATGTTTTATCTGTATCAAACTTCATTGAAGCAAATTAAACCTTTTTTTAAAAGAGAAAATATGTGAATTAGCACAAAAGATTTTATTTCTTTTGTGATCTCCAAATTTTTGAAAGTGTGAGGCAGTATAAATTGTTTTAGTCAATGTGTGGCGGAAGTTATGTGGACAAAACACAAAAGCTGAACAATTAACAAGACTAATCGAAAAAGATGAAAGTAGATTTTCTATTTTTTGAACAGAAATTTGAAACTGTTTTTTTCTTAATCAAAATCCTTAAAAAAGATAAAGAATAACATAAAAAATGATATTTTTACATTTCTAATTTGTTTTAAATCAAGGCAGCCGATATTGTAGTAACCCCCCCCCAAAAAAAAAGCCTAATGTATTTTGTGCATACCTTCAACTTACTATTGTGAAGAATGTTTTTTCGGCAAGGTGAATAATCAAGTAGATTTCAACCAAGACTGTCGGGAATAATATATAAATATGTTATACAAGCAACACGGATCTCAGTGGTCAGTGTCATACAGTGGTCGGGTTTCTCCGATCTTTCACGATTGATACAATGAGAGAGATGTTGTTGCAGACGCAGAATATCCGTGACAAGGCTCGTCACATTTTCACCGTGTCCCGTCCGAAGACTTAGAATGATAGCTGAGGAAGATTATTAAATTACACATCTCGAATGCCGTGAAAAGTTTGTTGTCTGTCAAAATGTGTCTATTGTCTATTGTACGTTACTCACACAGTTTACGCTATATCATTTAAAAGGAGAACACCAACACTGATAGGAAAAAATGGATACGATAGAAAAAAGAAACACACACACACACTCAATCTAGATTTAAACAGTGATTGAGGTAGTTGCCATCATTGTTTACTGGTTAACTTGGAAAACTACATATGTTGATCTTACTTTAGTGCGTCATTTCGGCAAATACTAATTACGTGCAGCATTTTAATTTGAATCTGTGCCAAGAAAAATAAATACTTGCAAAATTAATTTCAAAAAAAGAATGAAAACTGACACTTATGCATATTTTAAAGAATCTCTCTTGAGTGCCAAAATAATTGATGGAATTACTACTTCATATTTCAACAGCTCTTAGCAAAACTGTCATTTTTTTCGAAAATTATTTAATGCCACTATTTACACTTATAATAATGTCAGTAACGAATGATTTTGAACAGCAGTCAAATATCCTTGGATATGGTGTCAATCTCCTTTGGGGATATTAGCTATTTACTCTCCGCGAGTTTTTGTCACGAGAAAAACTGGTGGGTTTCATTGTAATCGGAGTAACAACACATCTCAGTTCTAAAGGATTCTTCTCAGTATTTCAGCCAGTGCTGAGACCTGAATGATATCTTACCCTTCCCGTTATTTCCAGTTTCCACTATCCCATTTCCATATTCTTTGGGATTGTTCTCTAACTATAAAAAGTATCAAGGTTGCCTTCATGTTTTATAACTTTTTCAGTTCTTTGGTTGATTGTAGGCATTTATTCAATTTTTCACTTTATTTTCATTGTGTGACAAATTCTTTTCTTTTCATTAACCAAAACTAGAACCAACTTCCGGATCGGATAATCCATTTGTATCTCAAAGAAAAAAAATTATGTGTCTCATTCTCCAGGGTGTGCCTATGTCGTTTATCTAGAGGGTCAAAATTAAGTCGATTTCAAGATTCTCTTTAGATCACTTTTCCTACCAAGACGTGCCAGCTCGTTTATCTAGAGAGTCAAAATCTAGTCGATTTCAAAATCCTCTTTGGATCACTTTTCCTACCAAGACGTGCCAGCTTGTTTATCTAGAGGGTCAAAATCTAGTCGATTTCAAAATTCTCTTTGGATTACTTTTCTTACCAAGACGTGGCAACTCGTTTATCTAGAGGGTTGAAATCTAGTCGATTTCAAAATTCTCTTTGGATCACTTTTCTTACCAAGACGTTCCGTCTCGTTTATCTATAGGGTCAAAATCTAGTCGATTCAAAATTCTCTTTGGATCACTTTTACTACCAAGACGTTCCGTCTCGTTTATCTATAGGGTCAAAATCTAGTCGATTCAAAATTCTCTTTGGATCACTTTTCCTACCGAGACGTGCCAACTCGTTTACACCTTCTGTCCCAATTTGCTGCAATCATTATTATTTCATTACTTGTGAGTTTTTTACATCATTGTTGGCTGATGTGATTTTCCAATGAAATCTGAGTGATTATTATTATTGTCATTATTTTTATTATAATTACTCCTTGAGAGTGTTTCACATCAACGTTAGCTGAGGAACTTTCACTGAACTTTGGGTGATAGCAGGTTTCTTCAAATCTCTCGGACTCATCACAGTATTCTGGCCGATCTCACTAATGTTGTAGTTTGGATGGTCTCCACTCGTCCTCTTATTTCCAAGTCATCTAGTCCCTTTAATAATCCTTTGGTGACTGTACCAAAAGCACCAATTACAATTAGTATAAAAGTCACTTTCATGTTTCACAGTTTCTTCAGTTCCCTTGCAAGGTCGAGGTATTTATCCATTTTTTCACTTTCATTCAATTTTACTCTGTGGTCAGCCGGTACAGCAAAGTCCACAATTTTGCAAGTTCTCTTTTTTGTTCATTATTATTATTATTATTTAATCATTAGGGTTTTTCACATCAGTGTTAGCTGATGGTCTTTCACTGGAGTTTGAGTAACAGCAAGTCTCCAAGACTCTTCTCAGTATTCTGACCGTTCTCAATAATGCTGCAGTTTGGATGGTTTCCACTTGTTCGCCAATTTCCAAGTTCTCCTGTCCCTTTAATAATACTTTAGTTACTGTACCAAAAACACCAATCACAATTATTATTATTATTATTCTCTTACTTCTTGCGAGTTTTTCACACAAGATTTAGCTGGTGATCTTTCACTGGAGTTTGAGTGGCAGCAAGTTACCTCAGGTTTTCAGGACTCTTCTCAGTATTCTTGTTGATCCCAACAATGTTGTTGTTCTGATGGTCTCGATGTATCCTCAATTTCAACCCTTCCACAGCTTTCTTACTTCTCTGGCAAAGCCCAAGTTCTTGTCTCTCTTTTCGCCTTTTTTTTTACTCTGTGGTCCGCTAGGACGGCAAAGTCCACTATTGTTGTGGCCCCGGAAAGGGTCACTAATGAAAACACAAACACGCATAATAGATAACAGATTATATTATTATATTCGAGTTCCTCGTCGCCAGTATGTTGTGGCCCCGGAAAGGGTCACTAATGAAAACACAAACACGGATCGAGTTACATAGAAAAGGTAAGCAGTCTTGTACTGTTCGGATAACACCGATATTGATCTGCGGTATTTGTTGCTCGCCCCACCCAACGGGCAAGTGTGGCACAAGGCCTTTTTTATGGTGGGTCCGGGCGCAGGGCCGTAGCCCACACGCGCCCGACATTTCCCAAAAATGCCTACGGCCCCGTCGGCATTCCCCCTATTAGAGGCACCTCAGGCGCCGGGCGATTAACCCAACCCTCCCGAAGGAGGTAAAAGCCTGGGGGGAAAGCCCCCTGAGGCCGAAGGAAATCTCCAGGTACCGAGACACACTCGGCCAGATCCGTGCCGCAGATAACACGGCCGGCCGAAGTGCTACCCGACACCTGGAGAGGTGTCAGACCGAGATTGATCTGCCCCCTGGCAGCGAAATCTTTCAGTACTAATAACGGTGAGAAGAGTCCATTATGTGAGATGAGTAAGGCCCCCACAAAAACTATATAGCAAGTTTTCTCTTTTTTATTGATTATGACTAGGTCTAATTGTCTGGTCAGGATTAGGTGATCCGTTTGTATCTCAAAATCCCTGAGAATTTTGAGCATCTCATTCCCCTGGATGGATTCTTGTCTGTGCATTTACCTTTTGGTTGTATGGTAAAATTTTAATTTCTTGCCCAATTCCCAGTAGATCACCTTTCCTACCCAGTGTTGTCTAGTCTTGGACTGTCTTTGTGCCTGTTTGCTACATTATGTGGGATTAATAGTTTACTCTCAATCAACATATAAACTATTCTTGCTATTCTGTTGCATATTATCTATTTTCGCTTTAACATAATTGGCGTTATTTTGTTCTGCTATTGGAAGAGATTTAGTTTCTCCCTTAAAGTTTCCCTTTCGTAGTCATGTCTAGGTCTTCGCGTGTGAGATGTCGCCAGCTTCTCGCAAGTGTTGTTATTGGCCGCTGTAATTAGGATTTCTTTGTTCTTTTTAATGTCGTCTTCTTTTTCTTATTGATGCATTCACGCAATTTTCAATGCTAGCGAGTCTTTTCCCTCCTTTTTTCTTGACACAAATTGTCTATGTCATCTCTCTGATGTAAGGCCAGGAGTTTTCTTGACCACAGGTCGATTTGTCTGAGCTCCTCCCTTGTCTATTCTAAGAACGGCTCCGAGAGTCTTTCAAGAGTGACTGTCAAGGTGTTTATCCCTTTGATGAAATTTCTGCTACAGAGCTTGGTTCCGAGAAACTTTCTCGTTCTTTTAAGGTACACTTTTTATTTTTTCTTCCATCTCCGCTTGTTTGATGGCGTCCGCTTCTAAGACCCCCAAATACTTGTAGTTTTCTCTCTCTTCAAGCGTACTGATTGTTTCTTGATTTGTCAGTTCTATTACTTGTTATTTCTCTTTTCCCGCTTTTCATTATAAGTATGGCTTATTTTCTATGTAAATTCCACTCTTATATCCAAGCAGTATATCATATCCTTATTGCTTGTATCAGTCTCTAATTCTTTTTCACTATTCGCAAACAGTTTGATGTCATCCATGTACATAAGACGGTTAATTTTTCCTATGATTTTGACAATTTGTTGCTCCTCCTGCACTTCCTAACAACATTATTGAGGGTAAATAGTAATGGCAAAAGCGCATCTCACTGGAAGATGCCTTTCTGGATTTTCACCTCTGCTGAAATTTTTCCTCCTGCTATTAATTCAAATTTCCACCTTTTCATGGTTTCTGCGATGAATTTTATGACTCACTTGGAAATCTTGTATAATAATATTTATTTTTTCCGTTTTATTTTCGTTTTTTTACGATCCTTCTGCTTGTGTGAGAGAAGGTAGTGATTATGTGCGTTCAATGTATTTATGTTTTTTGCTGCCTCTTTTCGGAGACATTTTTCATTCACATTGATAGTACTCTCCGAAGGAGACGAGCTGTTCCGCCACGTGCAATTAAAAAAAAAAAACCCATATAGGTTGGGATTGCCAATTATTTTCTTAATATGTTCATCTGTCTTTGTCTTGATCATAGCTAAGACTTCTACTATTACTAGGACGGAAATAGTTTTAAGGAACCACATTTTCTCAATTTCTATTTCTAGTTCTTTATATTTACTATATTTCATTATATTCTTTGACTGATTTTTTATTATCAGTTGGCACTGGCATATCAGCTAGAAGGCCTGTTTTCTTTTGTAGTTCTTAACCACTATGGTCAATTAGTTTTCATTTCTCTATCATTATTATTATCATTTAACTGATTTGGGAGTTTTTCACACCAGCGTTAGCTGATGGTTTTCCACTGGAGGGTGAGTGACAGCAAGTCTCCTCAAGTCTTCAGGATTCTTCTTAGTATTCTGGCCAATCTCAATCATGCTGTAGTTTGGATGGTCTCCACTCATCCTTTTATTTCCATGTCCTCTAGTTCCTTGGGTGACTATAACGGGCGCACCAATTACAACTGGTTTCACCGTCACTTTCACGTTCCATTGTTTTTTTCAGTTCTCTAGCAAGTTGCAGGTATTTGTCTTTCTTTCTTTTCACCTTCCTTCAGTTGTAGTGTTGTGTATAATTAAATAATTGTATAAAAGATATTTCAAGTTGCAATAGCCCTTCTCCTACTTCGCAAAAATTGTCCATAACTCGAGTCCCGGTAGCCAAATCAACTTAAAACTAATTTCACTCCTTAATTGCCGGGAAAATGTAGTGGTATCTTATAATAAAAACGTTTATTCTAAAATGTTCCGTTTTCCCAATAGTTTGGTTATAAACAAACAGACGCAGATATTTTATCATAAATATATTTCTTAGATTTACCATCCAGATGAGAGTAAGTTTCACTCATTTGCTTCATTTATTTCTTACGGAACAATGACGTCTACGAAATTACATCTTCAGCAAGCTACAATTTATCTATCAACCTTATCTATTTAGTCTTTCCCACTCTCAACCACTCAAAGAGTGTCGAGTTATAGCATTATTTCAGGATTTAACTGTGGGCAAGCACTGAAATCTTTGAGATTTTTCGCTAGGCGGAACTTAGTATTTCATTGTATGAGAATTAGAAGTTATAAATATTATATCTTCACTACATTCCCCACACCAACCTCTTTTACTCATGTAATGATTGAAATTCTAATTGCCTGATACCTCGGGCTAAGTTTTGTCGTTGGTATCAGTTACCGTAGGTATCAGATATTACATTTATATATACCGTGAATTGCACTAATTAGACGTCAAACGAATTTCTTACTCTTATATGAACATCCGGATTCTCACTCATTTACAAATACCAGGGGTCTTTCGAATTCTAACCGCTACGAAAATCTTTCTTGTACTCTGTAGTCAAAATCTTTCTTGTACTCTGTACTCAAACAAGCTCTCCATATTTTACTATTTTCCTTTCTCTTAAAAGTTGATTCATTCAGCAGGTGGCTGGGGTGGCTTCTAGGGTGCACGTATGGCAGCTTCCTGTTCCCGAAATAATGTTGATTAATTTAATTTGTTCAACTACTTATTGTGTCATTTGTACTCATTGGGTTTCCACGTGGATTTCACTGGAAGTCAAGTGACAGCAAATCTTCGTCCTGCTCCAGTAATCAATCAAAATTCCAGATAATTTTATTATTGTTACCATTCTGAGGACCTAAAATTAGCAATATGCTTCTCAAAACTCCAGCACTCTCCTCAGTATCGTGAGTTTATAATTACTCAATAAAAGGCTGTAGTTGATGGATATTGAACTCGTTATTCAGTTAACTTGCATACTTCCCGTATGTCACGACTCTCTCTCTCTCTCTCTCTCTCTCTTGATGTTTCATTTATATATAAAGATTCATATTCTTGATGAAATGTCTGACTGAATAAAAGAAATTATGATGTGAAAACCAAAATTTGGTTTGGTTTACCTTGTTTAAAGTCATATCAACCTTTCTGTGTTATTTAATGCCAGAGCTATCCTTACCGAAGAAAAGCAGTAATATTATTCGAACATAACTGGTAGGATTATTGAGAGTTCATGCATTTCCCTTGGGCATTAGTTTGAAAGTGAAAATAACAATGCGAATGGAATTCCAATTCACTACCTTCGAGGTCACATTTGTTTGCACACAGTCATATTTCAAGTATTCCTATCTAATATTTATAATTTTCCAACAGATCTATTTGACCCATGGTCTTGATCCTAACTTCTCTGCCGACTAGACCTGATACTCCATACTCAGGACAGGAATTTCACCACCGAATCTAGTTTAGTGTTATATAGAGGACATTACATTTGCTGTACGATTTGTACGCTGTCTAGCGTCAAAAATAGTTAGAACGTTTTGGTTTACGCATAAGTGATATTGATCTTCGGATAAAATCATTCTAAATTCATTATAGAATTAGGTCTACCATGACGCAATAGCGATGTCATGAAGTCTTACGTACATTCAAATCATGATGATCACACCAGTTGCCTTCAGATCCCTGAAGTTGAGCAGTGATGAGTCTGTTCATAGCTCAGATGGATGACTTGTCAGTAGCAGCAGGTTCAGTAAACCAACTAAAGACAGTATGCCAGACGAAGCTTTGTTAAGTAAATAAGAATATTGCTCATCATATATAATGGTTAGCCAGTTAAATTAGAAGATGTTTTTTAGTGATTTTATGCTTCTGGTCTTGTGTCAAACTAAGCTAAGCTTAAATGTCAATTATGTTTTGAAATTTCAAGAATGGAAACTTTGACACTAATCTCAACCTCTACAAGCATAAAGTATATATCTTAACTCGCAAGATTACCCGGTGTTTTCTGATAAAAAGTTAAGAATCAAAATGTTTCCCTTAAATAATTCTCGTATATATCTTACCAAGAATCTGTGTTTACTGAAATATGAGAATGACTCAAAGACACAGTAATGATTCTTAAACATAATGAAAAATTCTGATAAGTTTCTCAGAGCCTCTTTAGACACACTATCATTTGTTCTTCCATCTTTGAAAATATGTAGACTGTATTTATCTTATCCCCGCCTCGTGGTTGTTGGATGGGACCTTGGAATAACACAGGAACCCCAAGAGAGCAACCCTTCAGGGTGGCTGGTGCAAAAATTTCTCTAGTTTCGTCGGCATTCTCTTTTATAAAGATACTTAGAATTAAAACCAACTCCAAAGCTCTTTCAAGGATGGGAGCTTGTGATGATTTGGATGACAGCCCAGTAACAGGACGAAATCAACGTATTCTCTTGCTGAATCCAGACGATTGGTTGTTTCTCTCTTTTGATGTTATATATATATATATATATATATATATATATATATATATTGTTCTTTTTTTCTACTTATCGTATACATCCAGAATATAGTTAGCCATGAAAAAATATTGATATGACCTCATCTGGCCTACCATTTATAAAATGAAACATTTCTAAAGTTCTTATAAAAGTCTCCGTCTCACATTCTGTTTGGCCAAAAATGACATATTTTTCAGTTGATGATCTTTAGAGATCGGAAATGACCTCGGTGCTTAACTTCGGATGTTTTAAGTTAGAACTGGTGGTCAAGTCAATATTCATACGAACAGTTAGATACTTGGAATTTTCTGTTTAAAGTTATCATCGGACAGGCACATACACAGAAATGCACAAACTTCGGTATTGCAGTATAGTTTCTATTTATTTTAAGTATTTTATTCTTATTTCGATTCTGGAGAAAAGGAGAAAGCAATCGATGTTGAGAGATTTTACAAATTGTTAAAAGTGGTACTGTTGTTTTAGCAT